>JACSZP010053988.1:0-14537 GCA_016161895.1 Pinna nobilis | reverse complement strand
AATTTCTTTCTTCTGCTACACATTCATCTTTTAAGTAATAATTTTATTTTTTTAAAAACCAAGTACAATCAACTTTACTTATAGCTACAGGTAATGCCTGGGGACCAGTATAACAACTACATTATATAAGTATTTCGTTTTTTCAAGTTTTATATACACACGTGTATGTATATTGAGGGTACATGCACAAGACTCGTAAATTTTGTTCGTTATCACCAAAAATTCAGTATTCTGGAGTTTGCTATTTTCCAAGTTCACTGTACTATGTTCCATATAGATGTCGGAGGCCAAGTGAGAAAGATTAGCACCAAAATGATTGTTTATGTTTTTTAAATTAATTGGCAACAAACAAATTTGGCTATGTACATACAGTTGTATTGGCATTGTCTGACTATGTTGATCAATGTGAACTGTGCACAGTCATTGCCGTACGTATAGGGCATAAATGTACAAGTGCACCACCAAAAACATCAATACACTTTGTCAAAGAAACTGTCTGTCTGACGCCCAAGAGACAAGGAAAAAAATTACTTAATAACCTATTTACGATGAAATTATGTTTTAATTATAACCTAATAAATGCCACACTCCTCCTGACGTGGCCATCCATCAAGCCTCTGGTCCCTTGGTGTAAAAACGTCTGATGTGGGCCCCTTACGACATATAATGTCTCACATGAATCCCAGCGTCTCCAAGAGAGTGTCGTTATGTACAGTTAAACAATAATGCGCGGACATTTGTAGGGACAGTTACGTAGCTATAAAAACCAGTGTGCATGAAGAACCTGCTACAAACAATGGTGATGTAGTCTCATTATCCTCGCCATATATAACACCTGAACATCTACCAGTCAAGTCACTTTTTAAAATGATCCATATGTTCACTTTACTTGATGGAGGTCGAAAGTGGATACTTAAATTTTATAACACAGGAATTGTATAATAGAAGACAAACTATGAAAATGGATACTTGTAAATGTATCGGGGTAAATTTATAGGGGAAAATATATGTATGAAAAACTCATTAAAAGACACAACTATTCATCAAAAAACATTCTCTCAAATTACTGCTCTTGCTAATAATTACCTTTTCTGCAATGAAATGGTACAATTTAGATCTCACTAATTGACGCTACTCCTCTGACACATAAATGAGCTCGTCCAGTCAATGATATGGACCCTTATCAGTGTGGCATTATGACGGGAATCTGTATCATTTTGCCAATCAAAATCACAGGACTGCAGTTACAATGAAAAGGTCTATTGGACAAACAGGGTTCTCTGAAAAACCCAGAAATGGGATCAGGTGCCATGGAGGAATAAGCTTGTGTTTGTATATTTGAATAAGCACTCATAATTTAGTGCCCTTAGGGGATGCAGACTTATTAGCCAATTCTTGAACAGGCTTTTCTCTGTAGATTCCATGGGGCCAATATTCATCCCCATTCCCATTACAAAATACACGGAAAGACAGGGACGGCCAACTGTACCATGGCTTGGGCTCGAAAACCTAGACCTCTCAATTTGGGGTTTTACACATATTTCACTCATATGGAGATACGTCACTAATGTGCCAGTGAAGGGCGACAAATTTTGCCTATGCTTGGCACTTATGGCCGTAGAGCATGGGGGGTGGGTTCTTTAACATGCCAAAACTAGCTACTGTGACATGGGACCCCGGGTTTTACTGTCTCAACTGGAAGACAGGGACAGCTAACCACAGTGTGGTGCTACATGGATTCGAACCCCAGACCCCAGTCAAACATGCAAACCACTAGGCTATGGCGGCCCCAAATTTTCAACTACATGTATTAACTCTGTCACTATGTTATAATGAAATAGACAACCTTGTTATACTAATGGTATGATACACTATATCATCCTGAACTATAGATATACAGTTATTTTTTTAAATTTTTTTTTACACAGAATGAATTTTAATCACTCACAGGCCAAAGTGCCAAGCTTACTTTAGGACAAATTTTGTAGCCCTTCGTCTATAATCTGTGACTTCTTCATATGAGTGAAAGATGCTTTTCTTAAACATTAAACAACAATACATCACACTCCTCTAAGGTCCGGCGCAGCTCTTTATGGACACTATAGGACCCTTCTCTGTTTGATTCCCAAGGTTATTTACTCGACTGACGTTATGACAGCTGGAATCAACAACAGACGACTTGACCAGACAGAAAATTCAAATCTATCTAAATCCGCCTGAAATGGTTCATAAAAAAAACACAAAAAGTCGAGCAGATCTGTACAGGTAGATAATAAATGTTACAGTTAAGACCCACAAAACAATCACGCTCAGGAGATGTAAATCTTATATCTACATTTACGGTGAGTCTTCTATCAGATAGAGTACGGACAGGTTCAATAAGTGTAGCGGCCATGCACCACGATTTGTCCCGCCAACGGAATGACATTTAGAGTCAATGGCCACCAGTGCAGATACCGGCCATGTCTAACACTCTGCCTGTACTAGTCTTAATGCCTGTCATAAACATTGATCTGAAACAAACAAACGTCTACCTGTGATATCACGGTAGGTATACCAACGTGTCATGTAGATGTC
Organism: Pinna nobilis; assembly: GCA_016161895.1. Lineage (NCBI taxonomy): Eukaryota > Metazoa > Mollusca > Bivalvia > Pterioida > Pinnidae > Pinna > Pinna nobilis. Next base: position 11,960 of record JACSZP010053988.1, on the reverse strand, counting down.
TGTTTCACTTAATTTTCGATCTGGTTAAGATACGTGTACGAGATCTACGACAGACGTTATGCCACATAAATGTGTCAACAATTTTCTCCTTCTTGATTTAACATTAGTTGTATGGAAATAAAAAGTCTGCGGTCTACTGTATCTTCGTGCCACCAGTAATTTGAAGGTGTCAAAGGTCTCTTGAGTCACATGATTGATCTAACAATATACACTAAATCATATTTTACTTATATGTACCGCAGGGAAGGATCTTAAAATTCTTCAAAGATTGAAAGGCTTATTTTACATATTTATTATAAGTAAAACCTCGATTACGAACATCAATGACTTGATTTTCTCAATGTGTAGATTTATCTTGAAGTCCCGAATTATTCCATTGTATAAATTTCATATAGTTATAGTTAATAAGTTGAATTTTGATGAAGCCAATTTCCCATTGTCTTGAATTAATTTTACGATGCATTCATAATGAAACAACGAAAATCTCTACAAATAAGTCAAATTTAGAAGTTAACCCATACGAGGGCATTGGTACGAGGGTATTCAAATACCCATTGGGTTTTCACACCTACTTTGTTGATTGTTTATTCACAGAACGATTAGCCCCAGACACAGTGTACACAAATTAAGGGTCTCTTATTCGGTAAAAGTAATAAACTGATTAATACCATCAAATGCTACCGAGAAACAAGAGGCCAAGATGGGCCTATAACGCTCACCTGAGTAATACCAGCATAAACAGGAATTAAAGACAAAAGTCACAAATGCATTCAGTTTTTCATTCTATGCAGCCCTTCTAAAGAAGAAGTTACTCAAAAGAGGGAACCGTTCTAGACATATTTGACCCCTCCCCTTTTCCATCCCTGGGTGGATCCAACCGAAAAACAACAACATGTGAAGGTGACTATGAGTACTTCAATCCTGCCAATTTTCATCAAAATCCCTGCAGTGGTTTAGAAAAAGAAGCTGAAAATGTCAAAAAATGACAAAGTCAAAAAAAAATGTCAAAAACGCGTCAAAAATGTCCAAATGGAACCAATAACACCAACACTTCTTCACACATCCTTCTAGATCACTCAGATGCATTCAGTTTTTCATTCTATGCAGCCCTTCCGGAGAAGAAGTCTCTCAAAGGAGGGTACCCATCTGGACCTATTTGGCCCCGCCCCTTTTCCATCCCTGGGAAAAACAACAAACTTGTAGGAGACCATGAGTACTTCAACCCTGCCAAGTTTCATCAAAATCCCTGCAATGGTTTAGAAACAGAAGCCGCAAATGTGAAAAAACACCCCCCCCCCCCCCTCAGTTTTTGAAGTGTAAAAAATTCATTAAAATTTCAAAAATTGAATTTCAGTAATTTTTTCTCAACAAAGTATTTGTAAACCTTGATTTTATAACATGTAAAGCATTTGATCAAGCAAACTGATGAAATCAGAGTTAACCTTTGCTAATTAATATTGGCTGAAAATGTCAAAACATGACAAAGTCCAAAAGAATGTTAAAAAAGGCGTCAAAAATTTGATATCCGAATGGAACCAAAAACAACAACACTTTTTCACACATCCTTCTAGATCACTCAGATGCATTCAGTTTTTCATTCTATGCGGCCCCTCTGAAGAAGAAGTTTCTCAAAAGAGGGTAAACAACTGCACCTATTTTGCCCCGCCCCTTTTCCACCGCTGAGTGGATCCAACCAAAAAACAACAAAGCTTGTAGGGGACCATGAGTACATCAACCCTGCCAAGTTTCATCAAAATCCCTGCAGTGGTTCTGAAGAAGAAGTCGAAAATGTGAAAAGTTTACAGATGAGGTGCTCAGGTGAGCTAAAAAACAAAATTGAGGCAGATTTTAAGAAACTGAACTCATTCATGAGTCAAAGTCCAGATATCTCAAATTTTTGTAAACAGTCTCTTGAATTTCAACTTACTGAATTTTTTCTTTACTTCACGAGTCCCTCCTCCCCTATAAAAAGGATACCTATAGGATACCTTGGATAACCTATTATTATGTAAAATTCTGGTAATTTCTAAAGATATATTACATTATTTCCCCAATGAAAAACTTATACATTATTATTACCTGGCTTCCTATTTAATTGTATATGAAACATTTTCGACTGTTTAAGTTTAACATTCTATTAAAAGACTTAAATCCTAAAGAATGATCCGAGAGGGCAACAGTTGACTGTAACATGTACATGGAACCGTTACATGCGTGACAGTTACGCCCAGACGTCCCATCGTGCACCTCACTCAAGTGTCTTTTGATCCAGGGGTGCGTTCAAAGTCGTAGCTGCTGCGAGCCAATTTGCGTAGTTGACGTCATTCAACAAAGGGCTACGTCATAGCCGCATTGTTGAATGACGTCAGCTACACGCATCAGATTGTCTGTTGATGAAAAATATATATTAAACTATATTATAAATGAAAATATAACTTGAGTTATTTGTACAATTCTTGACTAGTTCCTGAAACAGATAGCCAGGTAATGAATCATTTGTTTCATTAGCACTGTGGGAACAGTCAACTCAATGACCCTCCATAGCAGGGAAAGCCTTCGGACTCTGGCAACAGCTCCCTAGGCCTTCCCTGCTACCTTGGGTCAATGATATTGACTGTTCCCTCAATACCACTGAAACAACTGAATACTATAAATTCTAAGCAAAATTTTGAGTCACCCCCATGAGATTGGAAAATCTCCTTTGTAACTTGTATGTATGTATGTATGTTTCATTATACTTATTTGATATATTGTCAATAATAAAATATTAGTCTCCATGACAATATTATGTGACATACATTTAAACATCATGCACTCTTAAGGCAAATCTCTCTCTCACTCTTCTCATTCATGAATATTTTACATTCCAATATAAAAGTTAAGTGGGCCTGTGTACATGTATTTAATGTATATTTTTATCTATATACGTCATACCTATTTATCAAATTTAGGTATTGATGCTGATAAAAGACTCAAGAAAAATAAACCAATGAACCGATAAAACAACTGTTGGAGCTGTTACATGCAGCCACTGAAATAGGTTGATTTGCTTCTCCATGATTTTATTTTGTCTTTTAAACTTCCATATGGCATATACAAATAAGAAATTTATAACTTGTAAGTAATCAATGACCCAATGGAAGATAAATACATAAAACAATACAATGAATTTTGAACAACCAATCTAATTAGAAAGAACAAACATTGGGACAAAAGGATATTATTGTTAATTTGTCAAATGATGGATATTCCAGCCACAAAACTCAAATATAGACCAGAATTGATTCAGGAACCATCCTAAAATTTCTAAGATTGCAAGATCTAACTGGTGCTTCTTGTGAGGATTAAAGGTAATGGAAGACAAAACTGAAAGACCTGACAAACAAATTTAACATGTACACATTAAAAGCATTCCTACATGTGGAGGTGGGGGATAACCATTAACAACATCAATTTTTTTTTTCTATTGTATTATGCTATATTGCTGTTTATCGTCCCACTCAAGAATCTTTCACTAATATGGAGAAGTCATCGATTGTCATGAAGGGTAACAAATTTTGCCTATACTTGGCACACAGGTATGGCTGTAGAGTGGGGAGGGATATTTAATGTGCCTATACGGACTGTGACAAAGGTTTGAATGCCGGACCTCTGAATCAGATCAACACACTCACTAACCACTAGGATTCCCCGGAATCTCCCAAATTTTTCTTGTATAATTGTTATGAATAATTGGGAAAAAAATGGTTCAGGTGAGTAGATCTCATCTAGTTTTTAGATAATGTAAGATTTCTAAAATCTGGGGATTGAGTCATCAGTCAATTAACCATGAAATACTCTGAAGTTACATTGACTTTCACTTAATAGTTTCCAAGGAACCCTGCAATCATATACATATAAGAGAAGATGGAATTAATAGAGATTACACAACAAGCTGGGATTGATTATCATGTTTATCCAACTCGAGTTAGTTAATTTTCAAAATTTCAAAGCGCGAGCTTTAGCGAGGGTTTTGAGACTTTGAAAATTAACTAACGAGAGTAGGATAAACATAATAATCAATCCAAATGAGTTGTGTAATTTGTTTCTACCATAACACTATATTATTTTGCAAATCAAAGTATTGAAAACATCAAAAAGAATTTTTCTTCAATTCCAGCCATAATGTAAGCCCACTCAATGTATTGTGACATAAGATATAATGACGTCAATTGATGGCGTCATAATTGAATTTTCTGACGTATCAGCAAATCAAAACACTCTGAGGAAGTTAACCATGTGTGGTTAATCGATATATTTAATCAACTGCAGCCTCGATTAACAGCCGTTTTATAACGGTTAAACTACGTATGTTATTTGTAGAAATAATAATACTAAACTTGAAACAAGAGATCCTGGGCCTCCGTGGCCAAGTGGTTAGCGTGTTTTAACTTCGAATAGAGGGGACCAGGGTTTGAATCCGTGCAACGCAACTCGGCGGTTGGTGGTCCCTGTCTTTCGAATGAGACAGTAAATACCGAAGTCCTATGTCACGGTAGGTGTTGGAACATTAAAGAACCCTCCCTGATCTATGGCCAGCAGTGCTGAGCATAGGCAAAATTTCTCGCCCTTCACCGGCACACAGGATCATCTACATATGAAAATGTGAAATATTCTTGAGTGGGACGTTAAACAACAACTGAACGAAACAAGAGATCCTAAAAGAATCTTAACGCCCAGCATCTTCACGCTTTTATTAGTTCTAACTGTTTAGGGCTATGACAGACTTTTCTTTTCCCTTCTTTCTCTCAGTACTATTAATAATTGGACCTTTGTCTTTTTCTATTCACTTCTATTCTAAAATGTAATTTCCACAAATAATAAATCCAAATGCATGTGTAAGAGGCATAACTAGAACACTATACACTTCTATATAAGATATGAGGAAAATCACATTTTGTCACAAATAGAGATAGCTGGGCTCATGTTTGAACCCTTAAATCCCAAATCCCCATCCAAATGCAGACTCTATTTGTTTTTAAAGTTCTAAACTATGTCATGCAATTTTATACCCCAACAAGAACCTTAACTCTATATTTGTTGAAGATCCTGATATGACTTTCTTAATAAAAATGATAACAATATGTGTTTGTGAAACACCAATATCTCCAGGAAGCAGCTATTAAGAATGCTGCAGTATTAGTCATATGTAGGTCAAAGTCACAAGGTCAAGGTAATAAAATATGGTATCAACAAAAAGGCCTTGTCACAAGAAATACACATGTGAAATATGAAAGCCCTATCACTTACTAATCAGAAGTTATGGCCAATAAGCCCTATTGCTTAACAATCAGAAGTTATGGCCAATGTTAAATTTTTTCAAAGGTAGGTCAAAGTCAAAGGTCACGGTCAAAAGGTCAAAAATTAGGCTACCAACAGAAAGGTCTTGTCACAAGGAATATGCATGAGAAATATGAAAGCCCTATCAATCACCAATCAGTAGTTTTGTTGTTTGTTTTGTTGTTGTTTAACGTCCCACTCAAGAATATTTCACTCATATTGAGACGTCACCGTGTGCCGGTGAAGGGCTACAAATTTTGCCTTTGCTCGGCACTGCTGGCCGTAGAGCAGGGAGGGTTCTTCAACGTGCCAACACCTATTGTGACACGGGACCTCGGTTTTTACTGTCTCATCCGAAGGACAGGGACGGCCAACCGCGGAGTGGCGCTTACGCGACTCGAACCCGAGTCTTCCGATTCGCAGTCGAACACGCTAACAACTCGGCCACGGAGGCCCCGAATACTTGGTAGTAGAAGTTTTTCTGTTTCTAGTTGAAGGTTTCTATTTTCTGGCTTCCAACCCGATTGTTATCTTTGAGCTTTGGATTTACTTTTGTTTTTTAAGTGTGATTTAGACTATTATATCACTTGGAAAGTATGTATTTGGACCTTTTATATACATGCTGTTATAATTTTTGGACATTGAAACAAAAATAAACTGTTAACTATAATTTGTGTGCTTCATTCAGTTGAATGTTATTGCATGTTTCTGCTACCCATTTTTTTCTCTTATTGAGTTTGTCAAACATAATGTCTTCTCAAATTGACCCATTTTCATTTAATATGTCTTGGATGTAGATTAAACCAGATTTAATCCAGTTTTTAAACATGGTCATCTTCCTATTGAATTTTATGACCTGGTTCTTCCATATGGGTTGCTTTATACTTTCTAGGTTGTTTTTTTGTATGACTTTTGTCCACCTCCGTATTCATCCAGGCTTTAATGACATTCGTGTAGAAATTGGGAATGGAGTTGATTTCACTGAGATTATTGATGTTGTCTATATTCATATCAAGTATCGAAAATTTTGCATACATGTTGAAGTAGTGTTTTGGGAATTCTTTCGATGCAGCAGATGTAATGTCCGTCAATTTTGATAAAATTTTAATAAGAATTGTTTTAAATTGATTTTTTAAATTTATCATTTTTAAACATTGCGATTTAAACCACCCACTTCTTGTCAGAAACTTATGTTGATTATGCGAGAAGATATCCCAGTTTACTTACTAAAAGACGGTGGTCTCTTCTCGTGTACAGTAATAATCAGCGTCTCCCCTCCACCAAATAACGACCACAATATATTTTGTATCGACTCCTTATCAGTACAGAACGTTTCAGGTGAAGCGATTGCGTGTTTGGACGACTTAAAGGAGGGTATTCCTGAAATCAATACATGCCATCTTAAGTAGTATCTGTGTTCTTATATTTCTATTCAAACAAAAGTAGTTACAAACTATCCGTTGCACCTTTTCAAGTTTCTCCGGTGACCGATACATTTTCGAAGCAGCACGCCATTTTTACTTTCTGACTGTAAACGCTGTTGACCTTCACATTCGATCATTGGGTATATCTTTTAGCTTTTTTTCATCAAAGGTTTGCGCATGATATATAACTATTTCAATGCCATCCACGTGACACAATAGTGTGAATTAGTTACTATGCCGATAATTAATTTAGATAGCTATGCGTCAGTTCAGTAATTGAAACTCAGTTGCTACACTAAATATTTCTGATTTGAATAGGTATGTGCGAAAACATTGCTACGCTATCCCTTTAAATACAACTACTTATTAAATAAGACCAATAGAAGTGAAGTAAAAGAGAAAATATTGTTATTATCAAGAACTTGATAGGTCATTGTGATAATGAAATAAATTGGCTCTATACGGAATTTTGACTGATTAAATCGTGTTTCAGGTTGATGTTTGCAGCTGCTAGAGACGGCAATTTCCCGGAAGCCTTTTCATACCTACATGTTAGAACTTCGATCCCAACCTTACCAATATTACTTACGGTAAGCATAGTCCTAATATGAACTGTTGTTAACCCATTATTTTGCATTTTGCAATGTTCGAATATCCCGTGTGTGTGTGTGTGTGTACAAGTGCTTTATTGCTGGCCCATAAGTTAATCATCACCAATGCAAATGCTTTCATCTTGATGAATGAACATATCGTCTGGAAAAATTTGAGTTTTCAATTGTAAGTGTCGTTGGCCAATGATTAAGACCTTGTTACGATAGAGGTTTTATCTCTAGCTATTCTGGTGTTTCCAATGGTCACCTTATGTAATGGGTAAAACACATGGTAGCAGCGAACATCTCTTTGGTATGGCAATCAGGATTGGAGTTGTTGAACTTTACTCGATCTCAACATAATTTCAGTCGGGATTGTTATATCGATGTCGGCTATGTAAATTAAATTTTAGCTAATGTTTAAGAATTTTTGACCTGCGCTTGGGATCTCAAGGTCGAGGACTCGCATTCGGGCCAACGTTTGGTTATCGAAGTCAAGATAGACATAACAGCTATGTTTTTCTTTACAAGTTGTGTGAACAGTGATAGCAAAGCGACAAAAGGAGGAGGCAACTACGGCTATCGTTGTATGCTCGTCTGAGGACTAGAAGGTCCGGAATACGATTCCCATTACAATATGTCAGTTTTCTCTTTATCTGTTGAGTACGGAAGCGTATGAGGGACATTGAACAATTCACTTTTTATTTAATTCTCATACTTTTTGCTGTAAAATCTACACTTTTTTTCCGTAAATTTTACAATTTTTTTTTTCTAACGGTCACCCGAATAATAAATTTGGTTGAAATTGGCCCACTGGTTCTTGAGATGAAACCTTTATGAAATATGAAATCCTACAGTAACCGTTTAGGAAATGATTACCCAAGGGCAGGGCCAAAAATGACCCAAGGGCCTTCTCTTGGTCAAACCTGAATCCACACATCAAAAGGATGGTATATTTCAGAAAGTTTTATTGTCCTAGTATTTTTCGAGAAGATTTTTAAAAATTGTAAAATTTGAACTTTTTTTACCCTAGAGCTGGCCATTTTTGGACCGAAGAAGGGTGGTGGTGTGAACAGAGTCTACATCACCTAACATTCATCCCTAGAAAATTTGAATTAAAAATCCTTTCAGAAGTTCGAAATATTCCAGAACCCATGGCGGCAATCTTGAATTTCAACGGACGGACGACGACGGACGGTCACGGTTACAGATAGTGTAAATTTTACTGAAAAAAGTATGAAATTTACAGAAAAAAGGTGGGACCTCCGTGGCCGAGTGGTTAGCGTGTTCGACTTCGAGCCGAAGGGTCCGGGGTTCGATTCCCTCAGCGCCACTCCGCGGTTGGCCGTCAAAGAACCCTCCCTGCTCTACGGCCAGCAGTGCCGAGCACAGGCAAAAAGTTTTTGCCCTTCACCGGCACACGGTGACGTCTCCATATGAGCGAAATATTCTTGAGTGGGACGTTAAACAACAACGCAACGAGCAACAACAACAGAAAAAAGTGTAAATTTTACAGAAAAAAGTGTCAAATTTACAGAAAAAGTGTGAAAATTTTGAAAAAGTGTATTGTCAATGTCCCTAATATAGTTCCATAGTTGAGACGGTAAAAATTAGGATCTAGCAGTAAGTCAAACACTGCCTGCAAACTTAATTGATCCGATAAAACAAGTTCCTATGCTTAAATCAAATTTAATGTAGCACTCAATTGATGTTCATTTCAGACTATTCAGGCCTTAGCTTTTCTGGCGTTACCCGGAAACGTTGGAACTATGATCAATTTCACGGGATTTCTGGGCTGGGGGTTCTATGGACTTGGTATGATTGTTCATCTAATTCTGAGGTTTAAGATGAAGGATGTTAAAAGACCAGTCAAGGTATGTCAGAAAAAATCTAGAAACTTTAGGTTGCTTATTTATTTCATTCTATTAGCATTTATTTATCAATGCAAACTGTGTAAACACAGATTTTGTTGAAGTACTTTTAAAATGTCAATTTCCCCTGACAACAATTATTCTTAGTAAAATAAAATCACTAAATTAAATGAGGAATATTCCTTTACTCTAATGTTTGGAGTATTAAATTGAAAAGGTACCTAGATATATTTTGGCAACGGATTACTTCGTTTACCTCACGGTGGGTGTGACCGGTCCACAGGGTATGTTTACTTATCCTAGGTACCTGATCCCACCTCCGGTGTATCCAGAGGTCCGGGTTTGCCCAATTCCTTATTCAACATTCCTTATAGGTATTATGAGATCGATCACTGTTCGTTACCTTTACTTTTTGCATTTAAAGCTTCCGAGTCCTAAAGAATATGACCAGGAGTCAGCTGCCTATGTGGACATGTAATTCCCGTCATAAATATTTCACGGAAAGTCTATGACTTCATTGAAAAGTGGAGCTCGGTTAAAATGCTTATAAATGGTCATGATTCAGAATCTAATCCAATATTCCTTGAGAGTGGTACTTCATATAATTCATGGAATTCTATGTATCAACAACAAATCTTTCTCAGTGAGGATTTTGAGGATTCAAAGAATCACTGTGTCAGATGAATATTTACTAGTCGTCTGATTCTCAGAATATAACATTTATAATTGGAACAAGGCCTGGTATAACGTTGTTATTATAGAATGAAGATATTGCTACTCAGGAACAGGACTAAACTGAAAAATAGAAATTCAATTTGGAATCATAAAGAGAAAACCATTTTAACAAATATATTTATTAAAATGAAAAATTATTTTTTCAGGTTCCAATTATTATCCCAATTCTGGTGTTGATTTGCTGTATCTATCTTCTTGTCGCACCATTGTTGGACGGTATAAAACAAGAATTCATATTTGCTTTTGGCTACTTAGCAGCAGGAATGGTGCTTTATTTTCCATTTATTTACTTCCGATATTCATTGCCAGGGATTCGTAAGTAATTCAATAGCGACATTATTATCATTTTACTGTCACTATTATGATCTTTTTTCTGACAATTTTTCACTTTATAAAATTACTTGTTCGGTACTATATATGGAATCTTCCTAACTGATTATGAAGTTCTTTTATCATTTTTCACTTATTTCACTTGAATTAGGTTCCCGGTCAATAGGGGAGGATTGTTTCTCAACAGCACATGCCCATTCCCTCAAGGTCTGTAATTTCCCAGCGTTGACCAGCGTCGTGTAGCTAACATTCACCCCCTGTGGATGATCGAATTTTCATGTTGCACTTTCTATGAAAATAACTCGGTGAATATGATACATTGTTATATGAATAATACAAGGATGATTTTATTTAAGGTTACTTCGAGATGTTCGTACAGTTACTTCTAGAGGTGGCTCCACCTACAATCATCACAAAGGACAAAGATGCTGTTGACTGATCAACGAATTCGCCAGTTGGAATTTTTGTATATGACTTTCATAGCATAGACTCGATAGTCCCAACTACATACATAAATTTATATGTATACAAAGGAAGCACTGATTTGAATTATACACTGTTCATTACAAAATAGATTGTATTCCAATGATGCAAATTATGCTTTTGTTGACCTTGTTTTTGTTGCAACATTTCGACTCGGAATCAGCAGATTCTACTAGTGCTCCTATAAAATGGGATCGGAGGGACATTTTTAAGTCAGAAAATACAAAGAATTTTTTTCTAATTAATGAAATAGTATTTTGCCTTACGGGACACATTCCCATACATTGTTGGACTTGTGAAACCTTTTATAATAGAACGATTTTGATTATCGAATATACCTCTACAATTTAGGACAATCGTTACTTGATTATGTAAATAATGACAGTTGTTAACAGGGAACGAAGAATTTAAGGTATTTAGAAAAACATCGGAAAATGGTCTTGTCTTTCTGTTTCGTTTCAAGATTCTTATTACTGCAGGATTATGAAAAAATGGCAACGGTCAGATATTTATCTTTCTTTTTTAGTGTAGGCAAACAATCGTGTTCCTGCTAGATTTGTTTGAGAGAGAGAGAGAGAGAGCAAGCTTATTTTCATCTTAAAAGGTCTTATCTGTTTGTGTAGTAACATTTTAAACGGTTTGTATTCCAATAAAGTAACGTGTGAAATTAATCAACGTATTGATTTATGATTCAATTAACTTACATTAAATGAAGTTTGTTTTCCAGTATATCCCATGTGTATATTTTATATCCTGTAATAACTTTTTGTATAATGCCTGCTAACTAATATATTGAAATAAGAAACTGAAACAAAGCGGTTTGGGGATTTGCAATATCCTTTTTAGATATTTGAAGGTGAGATAAAAGATGGCCTTTTTTTCCTGCAAGAAATAAAATTTCCCGGTAATAATCATAATGTTATATCAAATTTCTAATCTTTTCATCATGGCATCATTTAAAAATTGTTAAAAGGTGATTTCAGGATACAACTCGGTACTTAGTTTAAATAGCCTCAAAATTAAAGTAGGAATAATATGATTACGCAATATCTTTGCATATGACCTTCTTTATGTTTCGGGGGCCTCCGTGGCCGAGTGTTTAACGTGTTCGACTTCGAATCGGAGGGTCCGGGGTTCGAATCCGCTTAGCGCCACTCCGCGGTTGGCTGTCCCCGTCTTTCGGATGAGACAGTAAAAATCGATGTCCC
>JACSZP010053985.1:0-10274 GCA_016161895.1 Pinna nobilis | reverse complement strand
ACAAAATAAAGAATACGGCTAACACGGACCCCTGGAGTTACAAGAGTTGGGATCAGGTGCCTAGGACGAGTAAGCATCATCTGTCGACCAGTCACACTCGCTGTAAGCCCTATACATGGTACCTTGATTATGTAAACAGAGTTATCCGTGGTCAAAATCAGTGTGTACAGAACGGCCATACTATTTAATTTACGAAAAGCTGACTTTAAACGAGACTGTTGGAACCCCTTTAACATCAACTTGTTTGTGGGACGTCTGCATCGATTCAAAACCTGATTTTACACAGAACACGCTCTTGTGTTTATCCAGTTAGTTAAGAGACTTCATCAATATACGCAGGTGATGATGGGATATTGCTACATAAGTATGGGAAGTTGATGATGGTGAACCTGAAGTCATCATTGGGTCGACATATGAACGAAAATGATAACAGGTATTGTTAAAGATAAAAAAGTCGTTGATATATCTAAATGTCGAGTTGAATAAAAAAAAAATAAGCATATTATCTCTAGTATACTATAATTTGTTTTTATTTAACGTTGAAAATATATTTTTGTTTGCATTATAACTCATTTACCCCTGAAATCTAATGAACGCTTCCTTACATTTTTGTGTTTAAGACAAATCTAACGGTGTCTTTAGGAGTGAACGTGAGGAGGCTAAAAATAACTTATCAACATACGTTCAAATCTGGATCATATCCGACTCCTAATGGATTTCCCGTGGTAATTGCATAGAAGCATGCTTGCATTGTCTTCTGTGCCAGCCAGTCCGTGCCAGTCGATATTCTTAATATCGCCATCAATTTTACCTGAAAAGAAGAAAGTTGCGGATACCAGGGGAGCATTCAATATACTCAATTTTTATTGAAGTCTGGAGAAGAAAAAGGGTTAAGTAGTGATAGAGTATGGATCACACATTTATCTGTGTATTTCGTCTTTGAATCAAAGTTTCCTTAGCAATACTCGTCAACAACATATAACGTTTCCAGGTACCCTTTTTCTAGTGAAAGCATTATGTTTAATTTTACAAAAATTGTCTTTTTCTTGATTGTGAGGAATCGTAATAGAGTGTGAAAAAGATCAAATGACTTGATAAAGCATATTTTATGAAAATGTTGTGACTTGAAATGCTCTAACAACTCTTTGGAATATGTCAAGGTCACAAACTGGTTAACGACAATGACCATGTTAAGATTTAAAACAAACACTTACTAAGTTTATGCCCGTTTTCAATGACGCCTCCACTATCCTGTATTTCCATACTTCTTCTAGACCCTCGGGTACAGGCGTATCCAGATAATGAAATGCTCCTAATGCTAATACTGCCATCAGGAAGGCAGTCAACAACACAATAATGATTGCACGTGACGGTCCACTCTAAAAAGACGAATAAGATTGAGTATAAATTTTAAAAAATAAGTAACAACTTACGATTAATTTTGATATTACTTAAATAATAATTATATTTGTGTATAAGTATTACTCTTTATGATTAAAAAATTGAAAAAGGCGTTAAATGTTTTATGATAAGTTTCTCTCCTATACTTAATAGTCGCAGGAAATTTTATCCGTGTAAAAATACTCTAGTTTTCCAATGTACAAGACAGTTAACTTGCGCTTTAAAGTCTAAGCTTCAAAATGAAAGTTCTTACTAAACATTCATTGAGTTAAACGTTTGATGGCGTCTTTCTTTAAAAAAGAGGGGTTCAGGATATTTAAAAAATCCAATTTTATTCGAGCGAATTTAATTTTTGCGTAAGAACGCAAGATCAGTTACCCGAGAAAATATAATTATCACTTGAAATTCATATCTGATAATAGCATGCATCATTCAACATAAAATATTACACTATAGTTTCGCGAATAATAGCATTGCTTCTATTGCGATTAAATGCATAGCTACTGTTTCGCCAAAATAAAGTGCCGCAAACATTACTGGATTTACACTAAATAGAAGAAAAATAAACGTACCACAGAATTGCTCGTCTTTGATTCTCCTTGTTTTTCATTTGTCTTCTCCATCGTTATATTGAAGTTCTGAAAAAAAAAATTATCCATTAACATTTGCAGTTTATATGTTTTCGACAATTACTTTTTATTATTACATGTCAAAAAATTTCTTGGTTCGTATAGATTAAGAATCAACATTGTCTAGATCGGACTACACCTCTGAATTTAATTTTACGTTCTGTTCTGCATATATTTATACCACTTAAAGAAAGTTCAACAACATGTTTAGCACATACACTTGACACTTTGACTATTTAACCTGGAGTGTCATTTGCGTATGATGTGATTTGTAATTGTGATAGGGTCAGTAATTTTTAGGTCATGTTTCATTGTTGCCCTGTATTTTCTTGATGTTGTTGCACTGAATTTAATGTCACCTCCAATAGTATTTCAAGTATATCCTAAAAGCACCAGATTTAAAGTGTTTTTTTCAAATCTCAATCCTGGATAAGGACATGACATCGGGCAGCGAGAGAACCTGGAAAGTACCGAGCCAATCGCTGGCAGAATATTTCGTGATTTGACTGTCTCCCTGTAGGATGTGAACTTAAGCTTTTACCTGTTGAGGAGAGGGGGTGGGGGTGGGGGCAGCCGTGGCTAGAAGTTATCGTGTTCGCCTAATGATCTCGAGGTGCTGACTTCGAATTTGTGTTGCGCTGCGGTTTGCGTTCTCTGAGACAGTAAAAACTGAGGTCCCGTGTCACAGTATCTATCAGTTGTTGTTGTTGTATTGTTGTTTAATGTCCCGCTCAAGAATATTTCACTCATGTGGAGACGTCACCGTGTGCCGGTGAAGGGCGACAAATTTTGCCTATGCTCGGCACTTATGGCCGTAGAGCAGGGAGGGTTCTTTAATGTTCCAACACCTACTGTGACACGGGACATCGGTTTTTACTGTCTCATGCGAAAGACAGGGACGGCCAACCGCGGAGTGGCGCTACACGGATTCGAACCCCGGACCCTCCGATTCGAAGTCGAACACGCTAACCTCTCGGCCACGGAGGTCCCAGTATCTATCAGTACATTAAAGCACCCACAATGCTCAGTAGTCTTTAATGTCAAGCATATGCTAATTTTGTCACACTTCGCCAACAAATGGTAACGTCTCCGTATAAGTAAAAATTTCTTAAATAGAACATAAAACAACAATACAACCAACCGACCAACTGAGAACCCCTGCTTTCTATTGAGTGTGGAAAGAAGCCTAAATATGCACTTTTCTTACCAAAACAATGTTACAATGAATTCGGATATGATACCTTAGAAGAGACGCATAATAACATGAAATGCTCTAATTACTCCGTTCTGTGCAGGTAACTACAAAGGTTCTCTGATTACTTGTTTACTGCAAGACATGAATTGACTAATAACAAGCTCACTTTGATCCCATGGTCCGCTCAAACGCTACAAATGTCATTAAATGAGTCCAATTCCGTGACCTAATACTTAGAGTATTGCTTTTTAATCAATGAGTCTTTTATCTCTAATAAGTGAAGATATAAGGGTCGCTGGAGTCTAGGTTGAATTCAATGAAATAGAATACCAGGTTATTTGCAAAAGATCGGCGATATCTTCCCGGGTAAATTTGTAATGGACGTCTCTCCTCCACATTTCTATGCTGACCTCCAGAGTTTTCCTGAGTTATTGTCGAGGGTAGCATCAGTTAGATGAAGACAGGCATACAGTCAAGCACATAACTTTTTATTGAACTAAGTGGACCTTCAAATTGCTACACGATGTAGGCTATGGAAACCTGAGAATGCCTTGTTAAAAAGCTTGTATCTCTAAAGCTTGAAATCAAGGTTCAACTGATGTACACACTTGACAAGTGACATTTCAACATCTACATCAGTTATTCAATATCAACGTAAAGTTAGATCAAATGACTTACTTTGGTGTTAATTGCGATCGTCAATAAAACTCCTCTCCCTTCCCTCTGCCTACCATGCTAGACTGATATGATGTGCATGTAAATGAATATTTAGTTCGAGGGTATGTACAAATGTTGAACGAAGCGTTAAACGACGCCGAATGATTATTGTTTTTTTTTAACTCGATGATGATTGGCTTGAAATGGTAACCATAGAAGCATAATTTGATGGCTTGAGGTCCATTCCAAGAGTAAATCTTACGATTTGAATCACCCGTAGGTTATGAATACAAGACGCTTTGATAAACAAGTAGATTATTTATCAAATTATACATTTAACGTAATGATTTTTTTTTTTACATTTCATTAAACAATCAAATTTCATTTCCAGCTGTCATTTTGTTTTATAAAGTTTATAGATGATACGATCTAACCGCAATAACATATGTTCGATGAGACGTTCAAAAGTATGTGTTTTCTACCATAATTACCTTCATAGAGATTTGCGGGAGCCTCCGTGGTCGAGTGGGTAGCGTGTTCGACTGCGAATCGGAAGATGCGGGTTCGAGCCGCGTCAGCGCCTCTCCACGCTTGGCCGTCCCTGTCTTTCGGGTGAGACAGTAACCCCCCCCCCCCCTGTCACAGTAGGGGTTGGCACGTTAGAGAACCCTTTCTGCTCTACGGCCAGTAGTGCCGAGCATAGGCAAAATTTGTAGCCCTTCACCGGCACACGGTGACGTCTCAATATGAGTGAAATAATCTTGAGTGGGACGTTAAACAACAATACCATACCAAAGAGATTTGCTGCTTAAAGGAAGCTAAGAAAGCAAGGATTCCTCATGGTTAGATTCAGGTCTTCACTATCGATGTGACCAAAGAAGAGGGACCTCGGTTCCCTTGATCGTACACTTAATCCCGTCCTCTTCTCATTAATGATTTTTACTGCATTAGATGTATTCCCGAATTCGAAGTATTTCAAACGAAAGCATAGATAACATCTTTGTAAGGATTTATGCAAGGGTACAGCGATGATTACTTACCTAAACTAAATCCACTTTAATCCGGCTTCTTTCTTGGTATCCAAGAAAATTTGCCAGTTTAGTCGCACGATGTCGATGATCGTAATCCGGGCATTTCACCCCCATCTGTGAAAACTGATATCATGGTTGAAAAAGTGTCGAGTATGTCGGCAACGTTGTGTCATCTATATTTCGAATTCGGGAATAAGTCTAACTCAGTAATAGTAGTAAACGACAAAAGAGGGACAGGATTAGGAGTACCACGTGGGAACATATGCCACATCATCTGTAATACTGATATCCCGTAACGGCCAGACATGTCATGGCATCGTATCGTGACCTTGGTCTTTTATTGTCTCATCCGACAAACGGGGACAACCAACTACAGCCTGGCTCGGATTCGAATGTACGACCCCACGATCAGAAGGCGAACACGCTTACCGTAGGCCACGCCGGCCCCTCGACAGCTGGTTATGAAATAATTTAATTGTTATAAAAATGTTTAATGATATAGTGATACAATTCATTGCGTTAAAGGTATATTTTTTTAGTTAATTTATATAAAAGTACCACGTATTCACTGCGGATGAGTCTCATCGTTAAATTATCCGCGGAACGGGCCTTAGACCTTCAGAAATATGCTTCTATGGTTACCGTTACCCACACAATGATCATAGAGTTAAAACTTGATAATTTGGCGTCGTTTTACGCACCGTGTAACATTTTTGCATACACGTGAACTAAATATTCAACTACATGCATAACATATATAAGCAGACGATAGAGAAAGGAGTGTTTCTGTCGACCGCAGTTTAAACCAACGTAAGTCATTTGATATAACTTTTTATCGACATTGAATAACCGATGCATGTATTGAAATGTCCTGCATACATTTCATCGCATTTTTCGCTTGATTTCTAGATACAAAAATTGAAATGGACAATCTCACATTTTATACCCTTTACTGTATAGTCATTTGGATATCCACTAAATACAATAGAAAGTTATATGCTTTTGGATGCGTTTCTTTACTTGAAACTACACTCGGTAATAATTCAGACGTATGGTAGGATCAGCTTTCAGTAGTTTAGGAAAGTATCCAGTCACCAATACACCTGAGAAGAGATCACCGACCATTTGCAAATAATCTAGTATACTATCTCACTAAATTCAACCTAAATTCCGGCGATCCTGATATATTCACTTACAAGAGGGGCTTGACTCATTGATCTAAAAAGCAGCACTCTAGTCATTACATGTTATATATATATAACCACAAAATATTTTGCCATCGACTGGCTTCGTACATGTACTTTCCAGGTTCACCGGCAGCCCGGTATTATGTTCTTAGCAAGGGCTAAACTTTGAAAAAATCTATAATATATACCTGAAATACTGTAGGAGGAGACATTAAAATGCAGTACAACAACATCAAGAAAATACAGAGCAACAATGAAAAATGACCTATAAATTACTGACCTTTAATAACAACAAATCACATCATACGCGAATGACACTCCAGGTTTAACAGCCACAGTGTCGAATGTATGCGCTAACTAATTGTTGAAGATTCTTCCTGTGGTATTTTGTTCAATTGTTGTTTAACGCCCGACTCGAAAATATTTCACTCATATGGAGACGTCACCGTGTGCTAGTGAAGGGCGACACATTTTCCCCATTCTCGGCACTTATGGCCGTAGAGCAGGGAGGGTTCTTTAACGTGCCAACGCCTACTGTGACACGGGACCTAAGTTTTTACTGTATCATCCGAAAGACAAGGACGGCCAACCGCACAGTGACTCGGCCACGAAGGCCCCATGTCGATCCTTAATTCATATATATCAATATTTTTGACATGTAATGATAAACATTATCTTTGTCGAAAACACATGAACTGCAAATGTCAATTGATAAACTGTACTTTATTTCCAGAAATTCGATACAACGATGGAGAAGGCAAATAAAAAACAAGATGATTCGAACAGGAGGAGTAATGCTACTCAGGTACATTTAATTCTATTTTTTTATTTTCACTGAAAACGTTTATGTAAATCCGGTATACACATTCTGAATGTTTAAAATAGAACTGCAGAATTACAAGTCCTAAAAACTACGACAAGTCGGGAGTAAAGACGGTCTCAATGTGGAAATCAATTGCGAATCCCTAATGGGATGAGATCAGGTGTCCGGAAGGAGTCAGCGTCCCCTGTTGACATGCCACACCCGTCGCAAATGTTCCACGGAAATACTACCGGACTAGTAATATGGTCATTTCTGTTGAAAATATCCATTGTTTTGATCTTATTGGCAACATATGTTCACTGCACACGGGTATGCCAAAGAATATCAACCAAAGTCATTATAAGGGGGACCTCATATTGTTTAGCACGTTTCTCGTAACGACCATAAAACTATCGTAGTGGCGATTTCAAGCGTTCCATAAAACTAAAATGGCAGTCAACTTCGGAGTGATTAAGTGTTAAGCAAGAAATTGTATTATGCAGGCAAGAATTTGAAACGCATATGAACCGTCTATGACAATGGAAAATCAGAGTAGTCTTTTACGGATAAATCATTTCTATGAAAGACTGGAGAGGAAATTTCCAGAAAACGCGCATTTTTTAAATAACCTGGCACATAAATTGGACAGTGAATACGCAAATAGAATTACGTCTCTGTCAAATCAATAGTCATTCTAAATTTTAGCACTATTTTTATTCTTTACTAATAATATATACTTTAATGTTATCTTATTTACCTCTCAGAGTGGATCGTCGCGTGCAGTCATTATTGTGTTGTCGACCGCCTTCCTGACGGTAGTATTAGCATTGGGAGCATTTCATTATCTGGATACGCCCGTACCCGAGGGCCTAGAAGAAGTATGGAAATACAGGATCGTAGAGGCTTCATTGAAAACGTCTATAAACTTTGTAAGTGTTTGTTTTAAATCTATAAATAGTCTTCCCCTCTTTGTTTGCGTATAACAGTTTTTGATCTATGTAAATTCAAAATACATGTAGTTGGTAGAAGATTCTACGTCAAAATTATTCCATAAAATTTGCTCTATTAGACATTTTTCACACTCTTTAGTACAATACCCCGCTATCAACAAAAAAGACAGACTTGGCAAAATCAACCAGAATGCAAAATGTCTCAACACCACATGGTGACTGTTACAATTTCTAAATCTCCGTGCAATACGCATAATATGCCACGCAATAAGAGCAAATATATGTAGGAAATACAAAGAATCATAATAAACAACAAAACACAACCTAAACGGAGCTTTTTTTTTATTCCGGCCTAACATCTACAATACCTTGATTCCGATAATCAATTTTTAAAAAAAATCATGTTATGAATCGATATAAGTGTAATAAATGTGTGCTTTTAGTTAAAGTACAATGTATTTACCATTTATTGATGTATGTCATGTAAAGATTATTCTTTCATTCTTTCTGAATCAGAGGGCCCCTGGCACCCCTGGTTGAGATTATTTTGGGGGCCTCTGCGGAGGTATTACTTCCGTCTTTTTGTTATGTTTCAAAATAAATTTTAAAAAAGAAAAGAAAAAAGCATAATACTTTCATGAGAAAAGAGGTACCCCAAATATTTTATGTTATTGTCAACTGCGATAAAACAAATTCTATTTCTCTATTTAAACTTCTGTCCTCTCGATATTTCGATGATAAATTACTAGATACTTGAACAAAAGAATGTATCTCTAGCAAGATTCTGTTAAAACACTTTTAAGGCAGGTGATTTGAATCTCCTCAGTACTTGAATACAAATACATATCCAGTTTATCAAGATTATTTTTTATCTTATTCAAACTGTCAATGGTATTGGGAATAACTGGTTTTTTTTAGATCAAGGTCATTTCATCTCTGTTATGCCGATAAATTGCTATAAATTCGTTCGGGGACTCCATGGCCGAGTGGTTAGCGTGTTCGACTTCGAATCGAAGGGACCGAGGTTCGAATCCGCACAGCGCCCTCCGCGATTGACCGTCCCTGTCTCCCGGATGAGACAATAAAAGCCTAGTTTCCGTATCACAGTAGGTGTTGGAACGTTAAAGAACCCTCCCTGCTCTACGGCCAGCAGTGCCGAGCATAGGCAAATTTGTCGCCCTTCAACGGCACATGGCGACGTCTCAATATGAGTGAAATATTCTTGAGCGGGACAACGCAACAACCTATAAATTCGTTCTATGCTCTATACTTGAGATCATTGGTCATTTAATGAGCCAACACCTACCGTGGCGCAGGGCCTCGGTTTTTACTGTTTCATCCGGAAGGACAGTTTTAGATTAGATATTCTATGCACCTCTAGTTCAGGGTATGTAAAAACAAATGGAGAATTCTAATACAATATCAATAACAGTAAATAATAGTAAGCTTGCCAGAAGATTATAATTGACACTGACCTTCTACGAAATCCAATGCCTCAAAAGTCCAAAATTAGTTTCGACCATTAATAAATAATTGCGCTACTGCAAGTCTTAAGTTAATGTCTACCGTCTGTAAATGGTACAGGGATGTTTAAAATCTGGAATTTAAGTTGGTCTTCATGAAAATTGTAAATTATTAGAAGTCTGGATCTTCTTAAAGTGGTAAGAATTTCTGAAATGTGGAATTTCGGTTGGCATCCCGATGTTGGATAATGAACATTATTGTTTGTAAAATAGTTTCCTTTTTTGGCACTGGTGTGGTCTGTCGTACGAATTTGTTTGTTGTTTGTTTTTTTGTGTGTTTTTGGTTTTTTGGTATTTTGAATGCTCCATGTTATACACAACTTCCTTCTTTTCAGGTAAAATTGATGGCGAGCTTAAGATTATCGACAGGCACAGACTGGCTGGCACAGAAGACAATACAAACATGCTTCTATGTAATTACAACCGGAAATCCCTTTGGAGTCGGATATGATCCAGATTTGAACGTATGTTGATAAGTTTTTTGTTCCCTCACATTCACCACTAAAGATACATTTAGAGTTGCCTGAATCATAGATTTAAGGAAGCGTCTATTAGAATTCAGGGGTAAACTAGTTTTATATGCAAACAAAGATACACTTACAGTGTTAAATAAAAAAAAATTAGAGTATACTTGAAATTATACGCTGATTTGATTTTTCAACTCGCCTTTTAGATTCATCGACTTTTTATCCTTTAACAATATCGTTAATCCTTTTCATTCATATGTCGATTTGACATCCTGCATTCTTCTTTCAACTCGACATAAAAGACACCACGGAGTATTCCATTTCTGCTTCTTACAGATGAGTAAATATTGCTATGAAAGTTCCTAACGTGGTGGGACACATTTTGCCATTTTTGGATGCAAATACAGAAACACAATGACACAGCAACGCCAA
>JACSZP010053906.1:0-13884 GCA_016161895.1 Pinna nobilis | reverse complement strand
GAAGGACCGTAAACCGGCGAAATCTTCACGTTGAAATGACGTTAGCACAAGATATCAATAGTGGAAGCAATAGTGTTGCACAAATATCACGTGAGAGACAGATAATTGCCATTATCTAGTCAATAATCTAGTTAATGTCGGGACCCAATTGCACAATAGTTTCATTGATATGAACTTACAAATGGTTTAATATGTGATTTTTGATAAATGAAATAAAATGTTTATTACTTAACTCGTATCTAATTAACTAAACAATTTTGCAGTAGGGTTAAACTATATAATTAGCCAATTACAAGCTAGATTTTAGCTTGTAGTAATTTGCTACAAGACATTTTAACAATGCATTATGCATCTGGGTCCTGGTGTTTGGAACAGTTCTCCACCTGTTAAGGAAATATCAAGTATTTTAATTGCTGACAGAATCCCTTTACTTTAGCATGAAAAATTAAATTCCGATCAATTTCTGATTGATTTTTGTATGTTTTTCTTTTCATTTGCATACAGTTGCAATTCGGTTATTTATTATAGTGAAAGGAAATGAGTGCAAATACAAAGTATGAATAGAATCATTTTTCAGAGAATTGCTTTTAGAGACACCGAGAAACAGAAATATTTGCAATTGTCAGTCTGTAACCTATTCAGCATCAGAATATATACATGCATTTCCTTTAATATCTACCGGCATAAAGATATAGAAATATACATGTTAAACTTGTTTAGGAAAGTTATATCTTGTCTGTCAAGTTGTCAGGATTTCTATCATGATTTCATCACACCTAAAATTGCGATGAAAAATATTTTTATTGATTATGACAGTTTTAGAAAATAAATTCGTCGTTATAGGTGTTTTTTTTTTCTATTATCTCTTCGCTCTGATTTTCGGCATTAATCTGTCAGTTTTTCAAGAAATCTCTGCAAAATATAAAAATATGAAACTTCGATACAGACATTGACACTTCTAGATCTACTGACGTCAATTTGCACTTTAAGAGTGATGCATTTAACATTATCTGTGGTGGAACACGGGGGCGCTTAAACAGGTATTTATCGCAAAGTGAGTCTGCTATCTAAGTAGGGAAATGGAAGCTAATAATGTTATCAACGTGCGGTCATTGTTCATAGTTATTTCCTCTACTGTAGACAGGACGACCACGGAACATATTTTTTTGACATATCAGCCGATAAAGGAATTCCTTTATTGGCATTGCGACTAATTATACTCTTGTCAGCCAAACTTAAAGCTGAACACGCTACATAATTTTTCATTTACAAATTATGAACTGCAACGCCCGTCTTATTTACACTTTGTTTTCGTAACGTGTCCAAAGTGCATAAAGCTGTTCTGTAAGAAATTTTGCAACATCGAGAGAAAATTAAAGTATAGTCTAACCTACCTTAGCGACCCACTGAATTAAATGAAAACCTGTCTTATGTGACCCAAATGAATAGTCCCAAAATGGGGTTTTTTTTTTATATAAATCACCTGAATTAAGAGACCACCTGTCATATGTGACCCTTTTTGCTCCTTCCCTTGGGCGGTCTGTCTGTTGAAACAGGTTTGCCTGGACTTTCATACTTGATTCGAGACAAATAATAGCTTTAACTTCCTTGAGGGAAGTTAACCTTGTTGAATGACAAAACTAATCGCTTTATGTTAGGAAGAAAACGATGAAAAACATAGGAACAATCGAAAAGCAGTCATGTATAGTAAAAGTTTAGATTAAGAATTGTCTCAAAATAGAAAAAAATTAGAATCCCTATCGGGATTGTATCCAGTGTGCGGGGGGGGGGGGGGGGGGGGGGGGGAGGGTACTTTAGATGTAATCGCATATCAGGAGGATAATATAGCATTTAAACATTGGTTATAAGGTATGTTTCATTAGTCCCCTGTTAGTTTGTCAAATGAGATTTTATTCAATAATTTAAAAAAAATAAGTTTACAAGGATATTCATAGAAATTCAAAGGTATGTTGTGGAGGTTGTTGCTACTGTTGTTGCATTACTGTTTTTCATCTAACAACTCTTTCATTTATATATTGGCGTCATCGAATGCCACTGAAGGCTTTCATATTTTTGTTTATGCTCGATATTTATGACAAAACAAAATCCAGTAGCGAAGGATATACCAATCTTTTCGGGATTTTTTTGACGGTCGCATCAGAGGGACAAGCATTTTGACCAGTCATCGTGTGCTGGTGAAGGGCGACACATTTTGCCTAAGCTCGGCAGCGCTGGTCGTGGAGCAGGGAGGATTCTTTAACGTGCCAACACCTACTGTGACACCGGTCCTCGGTGTTTACGGTCTTATCCAAAAAACAGGGACAGCCAACTGGCACGTGAATTGGGCTCGAACCCCGGACTACATGATCAGAAGTCGTACACGCTAATCTCTTAGCATCGATGATCCCCGAAAGATAATCTTTTTTTGGTAGACATCATCACAATCAAGACCACAATGCATTTAATCTTTTACTAAACCAGAATATTCATACATTACGGTAGAGCATGTCACTATTTCAGATCAATTTTTTTGAGTTACATAAGTTGTCTTCAAAACGAGGTTACATTGTACTTTACCGTGGATATTTGTAAAGTTAGGGGAAATAGATTATCATTATCATCGCTAGACTTGGCATCATTTGATATTATTCAGTGTATTAAAACGTTTTGCATAGGGCGGGGGAGGTGTAAATGAAATGGGTGCTATACTACTTCCTGACTTCTGATAGTGATTGAAAGGAACAAATTGCATGTTTGATTTCAGATGAGTCTCAAACATTATTCTCAATTATCTCTAACTCGCCATGAAAAAGAGCAATTTCCAGTTTTCAGTGGTTTCCACATCTTGACGAAATGCGCATTCTTTCTATTCTTAAATGCACTTTTAAACCAGATTCTCTGTCGCCTCTCGGGGACGGCCTACATTCCAGTTATTCAGGTATTTCTTTCATTGAAATAAGACGTTAAAGAGCATAGATTATGGATTTTGGGAATTTAGCCTAGATTTCGCCATTTTCCTAGGAGCCATTATGTATAGCAACATGTTGTGCTTTTTTTTATAAACTCTGCGTTCATAATTTGGAGCTATATGACTAGCCTCAATCTTTCAGGTTTTTTGCCCAAATTTAATATGAGAAGGTCTCTGTCGACGCGATGAATGGATTATCATAGATTTTTATCGCTTTTCGTTTTGTTAATTGTGTAAACTACGCTTATTATGCTTTCGAAAAAAGAATTAATCATAATTATTTTGTAATATAGCTACTGATGGTTTTAGAAAGGCTATGCTAACTGAAACATTTGCCGACAATAAAATCTGGTATTTGCAATCGATGCTTTCTTTGGTGATTAAAATGGCTCAGCAGATGTCTAGTTTTACCCTAATTAAGTAGATGATACTTTTTCTAATTATTCTGCTACGATAAAAACGTTCTCTATAGTGATTAATGTTTTTGTTTTGTTTTGTTTTTTTTTTTGTACCCGTTCTACAGCTTTCATAGGAAATAAATGAAGAAGACTCGCGGAGCATTGTAGACCGATATTTTGAAACCGCACTCTTTAACATTTTGTATGTGTTCTTTTCTATTTTGCGACATTTAACAGTTTGTGCTTGTGTGACGTTAGCGCTAAGCTATATGGTTATTCAAATGCTGACGTCATGTTTAAAAGTAGGAGAGATAACTTCTGTGTTCCTCAATACTCTTACTGCTTGGCCACTGTGATCATTGATTGGTTTTTTTTTCTTAGAAAATAAAATCAACGCAGAAAATTAATAAAGGCGATTTTTAAGATAAAGAAAACCACAACAGAAATTCCTATATTACAAATGAAGAAGAGTGAAAATGTCACACCATGAAAAACAGTTGCAGATTCCAAATTGCATGAACAAATGATGCAAAATAATGCTTCAAGTGTTTTATTATTTTAAAATTTCAAAAGTAAATGCTATCAAAACATACAAAGACAAATACCAAGCAAAGTGCTAGATAAAAAGAACTGTCACCGTGACCTTTAAATAGGTCCTAAAATACCTTTGGAAAGTTGAACGACCATGGAAAGAGGTTAACGAATTCTAATAACTTCCTTCAGAAACATAATACCGTGCTTGAAAGTAGAGTACACTGTATATGTAAAAGGATCAGACTGCGCAACATCTGCAACCATAATCAGTAGAGACAAGCCTCTTCAATTTCTAATGAATCTCTTAATATGATGCTGTCATCTCGGTTTGAAATTTGAGGTGGGCGAACATTTTTGTCACAATATTGATGTCAATGTCTTGAAAGTAAGCAATTTTCAAGGATAAATTTCGCCCCCGGAATTTACTTGCAACATTTAGCGTAAAACAAACAGGTTCGGATGTGCAGTTTCAAGGTACTTTTAAAGAATAACGTACATGCTTTACATCATTTATCCAAATAAAAATAATGACTTTTATTTCCCTAAATCAGCCAAAATATCTACTGCATGTAAGACCATAACCACCAAATTGTTTCCGTGGGCGAGAGTTTTAACGTTTGGTTAGATAGCATATGTTTACAATATTTGAATGCACTTAAACTAATTAAATGTACTGCATGCATTAATTTGTAAACCGTCCCTCCCCCAATTCTCGAATGAACTCAAAAACAGGGGTTTTAAAAAAGAGAATGTCGGAATATACAAAAGGGCATTCAAAATTCAAAAACCAGAAAGCAGACAACATCATAGCCAAAACAAAAAAAGACAACAGCAGTCCACACAATAAGACGTAAAAAGCCAAACACAAAGTAACACGAACCCCATAAAAAAGATGTTCCACTAGATGTCTATGTTTAGGACCGCCCCCTTTCGTACAAAATTAACAGAAAATAATGCCATTGTCTTACACCTAATTATTACAGTTTTTAAAAATTGAATTACTCAACACTTCTACACTTCCCTGACCATTTTACAATATTCAATTGAAAGAAATACATAATACACCATTCAGATATTATCTAACATCCTAAACAGTAGCTTTGCTTTCCCTTTATCCTCTTAAGTAACTGATCATCTCCTATCTTAGTGTTGCATGACCTTATGAATAAGCTTCATGCATAAGCAACAATGAAATAATGATGTCAATAAATTAGAATGTATATAACAAAAATCCGTTTTTTCTTTAGTTTTGCGTCCATAATAAGGTCAAACAAGTATATAACAAGTCTGTTTGGTTATTGGAAAGTTGCTCCCTTTAACCATTTGCCAAAATATGTGCAGATAACCGCATGTACATGTTTATTTCATAATAAAATCTTTTTAAAAAAAACCACTGTGTATCATGAGTCCTTTATCATGTAAAGCAAAAACTGTGACGGAACTTGTATCCATACTCACACGAATGAAATTTTACATTACACTGTTTTGCTCACGAATTACATAAAATTTTGCGTATTTCTGGGTTTGAAAAATTATTTCTACGCATAAATCCTGTCTTTATAGCACATTTTACGATATCAGACGCCAACGTTTATTTCAGTCGACTTCACATTATTTGACATAATAATCAATTGCGGATATATTAGCAAAAGTGATATCTATCATGTGAGTTGTGATCTAATCTAAACATTATATTGCGGGGAAATTGTCATGACAACAGTATCTCAGGTATATCATATGGCTTTATATATCAAGTCACAAAGGACAGTCATAAAATAAGATATGTTTTTGAAATACTAGACTAAAAAGAACAACATGTAACTGTTTGAAAAACTAATTCAGGTTCCTCTTAAACATAAGGTCCAAAAAGATCATTAAAAATAATATTGATATTGTTGTTATTTTATGTTATTGTTTTTCTCCCTCAAAAGAATCTATCAGTCACATGGATATGTTACAGAATGTCGTTAGAAGGTTTTAAGTTTTGGCTTTTGTTCGACACTTAAATCATTGAACATTAAGGGACTTTTAACGCGTCAATACCTACTGTGACAATGGTCCTTTTTTCTATCATGAAGTACACGAAAATCAATCGCCGTTACCAGATTTTGAACTTTCGACCTTCCGGTTCAAAAAGTAAGCGGCCAGTCGCAGAGCAACGATGGCTATACAGAAATTGTACAAATAATATAATGTACCTGTAAATTACATCGTCAATTCTAAAATGATAGCATGTTGTTTTCTGATTATCTCATGACCATCAGTTCATGATATGATAATTAATTTCCAAATCTGCAATAACATTTTTTCTCAAGTGTCATTCTGGCCGCTTTAAAGATCTATACGATTATCCTGGGAATGCGAAATAGATTAATAAACAATTACTATATCACTTTACTATGATTAATACAAGTTTTCTCTTTTGAAAAGAATAGATAGAAATGAATCATTTCTTCTACCCTGCAATCGTTTTCACCAAACTGTCGTCTCTAATTTCAGAATTTCGATTTTGAATTATAGAATCGTTTTAATGAGGTAATTTATTGCCTCGTAGCATTTCATTAGAAACCTTTATATAATTTTACATTTAATGAACAAATAGCCTTCGATGCGAAATTATAGGTTTCTCACTTAAAGTCATTATTTCACAAACAAATTTGATTGTTATAACAAAATTTACATTTTTTGAATTTGCAGCTGTCGCAGAAAATGTAAAAATATAACTTGTGTGTTTTCTTCTCGTTAAAATTCTCCCCAATTAGTAAGTAGGATGACTTTAAAATACACGTGGTGGTATATTCAATCAGAATTAACAGCTTTTAGCTGATGTAATGAAAATATTGATAACAGAAATACTCTAAGTTGCATGCATTTGACGATTATTTGCAACATACAGAAATAGTGAATAAAGTCGTTAGCACCAGTATAATTACCAGTGAGCTGACATTTATAAGGATACACAATTACGGAAAATAGAAGCAAATTTATAAGGTGAAGTGAAAAAACATGTTTTCGAAAAAGAAATTTGTAATCTTTGAATAGTGTTAAGATATTTTCTGAGATATATGCCTAAAAATGGTAACCTTTGGATAATGCCAAGATTTTTTTTCTTATAGATAGAATCCCTAGATCCCCTACATCCCTTAGATGTATGCGAAAAATATATTTGATGGGACGTGTTTTTAAAGGAATACAATGAAATGTCTCATACTAATTTCTCATTCGCCCAAAACGCAATTTATGCATCTCTTGTGAATACAGAACAAACAGAAGAAGCTACTCCGGGGCTACCCGTGTAGCCCTGGCGTGTGATAAGGGTTTTAAGTAGCCATGCCCCACGTTAAATCACGTCATATCGGACTGTACAGGACAAACACTGATCTCTGACAACCTGAAACAATTTGGGAGTAAATCTTTATTTGAATCAGTAATTACGATTAAACTTTTTCTGTCTAAAATATACCCCAAATTCCAATAAGTTGCTATTTAAAGTCAAACTCAAGGATCTTATATGAAGACGTATGTACCATACAGATAATACAAAACAAACAAATTGAAGATATTTACGGTTTTTATCAAATCTTTACAAGGGAATGAGCGTTAACAAATTTACAAGTGTCAAAGCAGGGGTATGTCTGGTCTTCCAAATAAAAATTTGTTATAAATAGTTTAAGATGTGGAATATAATTTAAAGACGCCATTAAGTGTCACACTGACTACCGTCAGACACCTTTTGCCATTCCATTTGGGACTTGCTATTGTTATCCATGGTGATGATGTTATTATTCCTAACTTGTCACATTCTCCCATACTTCGCATTTTGAATGTCTCACGTTACGTCTTCGATTTTACTAATGTTTTTAGCATAAATATTGTAAATCGTTTTTTATGAGTCTGGACTTAAATGACCCATGTGCACTTACTCACTAAAAGTGGTGTCCTGGTGATTTAGAGATTCTTAACCAGTATAACACAAACTACTGGAAACGCGTTTGAACCCGTCTGCCCTCGTTTTGAAAGCGACAATACATTGATGCCTTGGATTGATGTTTATTTACGTTCTTGTTATTGTTCTAAATGGACATGGTGGGGTACAGTTACTTTCGTCCAGAATATTAATTTCCGGGGAACCTCAAAATAACACCGTTCTTTGGTAATCAATACAATACCACTGCGTACATTTGGCCATCGAACGAGAAATTCTCCTATCATTGCACCAGAGGTAATGGCAAAACACCTATAGAGTTAAATACTGACATAAAACTGATTTGTTTGTTTGTGTTTTTTTTCTGTTGCTCATTGCCCCACAGTAGAGTAGTTCACTCATATGGTGACGTCACGAAATGACTAGGAACGACTTCAAAAATTTTCTTACGATTGGCACTGAGGATCATTTAGTGTTGAGCGGTCTCGGTGAGCGTCCAACGACTTTCATGTGAAATATTAAGCGTTTGGCGATTGAATAGTTCCTACTCATATCGACAAATTAGATTCGCCTAGGTCCAGATTCAAAATTTGATTATTTTATTTCGAAGGGAACAATTTGACTGAAAGACCAATTGCTCGATTGTTTATACATCTACAGTGTAACCTCATTAATCCGGACGCTTATGTTCCCATTAAAATTATCCGGAAAAACAAAGAATCCGGACTACTGAATCATATATATTATAATGTGAAGAATGAAAATGTTATACCCATGAACACGAACTGCCGTCCGGAAAGTAAAGCATCTGGCTTATTGGTGTCCATATTGATGAGGCTCGATTGTAATTTATAGTGTTTGTATCTAAATTAGACTTTTTGCTAGTTAAACTCTCAGCCAAAAAGATAAATGATGTCACTAAGCGACAAGTAAACAAAGCACTTATGGTTTGCTAGAGATATCTTGAAGACATATTTGGTCTCTTAACATTTTTTCTGCACTCTGTAATGATGCTGCACGCAGAATAACGGAGTTGTTGACAAAGAATACATTCTAGCATATAAAACTATTGACAGGGTTTGAATTGGTGTAAAAATAATTAGGAAGCCGAGATGCCGCATATGTGTGTCAAGCAGATGAACGATCCGTTGGAGTGCCTTGTCAATTTTCATAGAATTCTATCAAAGAAATGTCCTTGGGGAAACCTTCTTTACTACAGATATTATTCGACGACAATTTATCAGAAGACAAATAGCAAAGAGACAAAGCCCTTGTTTGTTTCAAAGACATAGAATGTGTTTACTTGCTGATTCCTCCCGGATGCCCGTCCCCATCCCGTTTGGGATAAGCTCCGGCCATCTGATCCCCCTCCCGTTAATATGGGTTTCACAAGTACTAATTACCATAAGTTGTATTATTCAAATTTGTTGCACTCTATCCAACTTTAATTCTGGGGCATCTCTAAGTACTCCTACTTCTACTCATCCTCTCGTTTCTCCCACTTTTGTTTCTTTCCATTTTATTAATTAATTTAGGGTGACGTTAGCGCCGGTTATGCTTAGGTATTCTATCAACACATGCAGAGTTTCCAGGGATGAAGCGAACTTATATGGGACACTTGGCAAGGAGTCAGTGATTAAAGATTTGTTCAACGTTATAATCGCTCCCATCGGTCACTTCCTGTACTGTTTACAATGCAGTATTGATAAATTCGAGTGTGCTTGGAAAACGTGTTGTTTAATATCGCCTTCATATAGCAATAATTTTCCCAGTCAACAATATCATTCTGTTGGCGGAAATATATATATATATGTGTATGATAGCAATTGGCGATGGAAAGATAA
Source organism: Pinna nobilis (assembly GCA_016161895.1). NCBI lineage: Eukaryota > Metazoa > Mollusca > Bivalvia > Pterioida > Pinnidae > Pinna > Pinna nobilis. Next base: position 4,215 of record JACSZP010053906.1, on the reverse strand, counting down.
AAAGTTTGATTAGATATTAGACGGTGTATAAATGGAAATCTGGAGGTGGTCTGGGAGTCAAAGAAAATTACAAAAGGTCGAATTGGAGTCAAATCTATATTTCATCGAGCGGTATTCGTTAATATGAAATGTATACACTGTACTGTCAATACCGATGACGGAACATTAAGAAAGGGATGATTCAGATTTAAACTATGCGCTTTGACATGGGGTGCACTCGGAATTGTTCGATTTCTGTCGACCATTGATGATGGCCATCATAATCGTCGTCGTAGTCGTTGTTGTTGTTATTATTATTATTATTATTATTATTATTATTATTATTAACATTATCATCATCATCATTATTATTATTATTATTATTATTATTATTATTATTATTTAGGTGTTTGATATCTGTATTGTGAACACATCATGGTATTATTAACAAAATTAGGCGTTGTGATCTGCTCGTCTTTTTACCTATTACAGCTTTAGATAAACTTTAGATACATACGCACACACAGATACACGCACACTTAATCTTCTATATAAGCGTGAAGATACTAGCCAATATTTTAAAATCACTCCATTGTCTTCCATGATAGCGGCTGGAAATAATACTCAAACGTAAGTTATTGGCAATATGATGCAAATGAGCGACACTTTATCAAATGTGTTCCAAATAATTACTCTACAAATCCATCGAAGAAATGACATGGATAAATGCTCTTTTCTTCAGATGGAAAGGTCGTTGCAAAATTTGACACCATTAATTTTAAACCTCTGTCCAGACGAATTGCAAATCATTTATGGAAACAATCATTGTTTATCTGTTATTCTGCTATATATTGCGGTATTTTTTTCATATTGCATTATATTCACTAACATAAGGGTCCATAATTTTAAAAAATCATCATGGTAAAATGAGCTACAGAGGAACCTCGCTATTAAGACCACCCAAGTGAGTGGCTTAATTTGGTCTGATTAGCGAGGTAGTCTCTTAATTAAGTGAAGTTTAAATAGCCTAAAATGACAGACTGAATTTTAATGGTCTTAATATCGAGGTGGTCTCATAGGTGAGGTGGTCTTTAGGCGAGTTTCTACTGTAGTGTTCTCAGATGGCTAGATAATGCATCATCTACAAATAGGAAAAGAGAATATTCTCCTTATGTTTTTGTACAAACCGTTCTTTATCTCACTTAATTGACATATTCACACAGGGAATTGATTCACTGGTAAATTTCCTCATTTCATCGGGAATAACTTAGCATGTTGTCTCCAATGTAAAAGTGGTGTGCATATTTCCTTTGACATTCTTACTTAAGCTCTATAATTAACTTAACAGTTGCTTTTTAACATTCTCTCGAAAATTGTTGGATAAGCCGGATAAAAAATTGGAGAAGACGGTAAAGATGAAGCTCGTTTTCGCTAAATTCGCACTTAAGCTTTTATTTCCACACAACGAAGGCATTAAGATACTCTAATATGTGCAATCTCTATCAGCATGAAGCAGCGAAAGCAATCCTAAAATAGTTTTAAATGAAGTATATTACCGGTAAGATAAACATAATCCGTCAATGATATTGTCCTCCACCTTGATTCTTGGAAAATTGTTTCCATTTCTTGTCTGTCCGCGTGAACACAATCGAGCTCGTACGATTAAATTGGTAAATTTCGCACATGGCAATTCTGGTAATAACCGGAATCAAATTCTCACGAACAGGAGTGAGAGATCTCGACAGTATGTTACACTAATCAAACGGACTACAACCATTGTTCGAAGAAATCCACTATCCAATACATTAATAGACAGATATAGAATTAGAAACAGATCATACATAGATAAGCATTCCCTAGCAATTTATTTATACACTTCCTACGTAATCAGTTATTTCGTTAGTGCTTATTTATTGAACATTAGTCTACTCTGTCTCACTTAAAGGGACTATACATGTACTTGTGATTGACACTATTATCTTTGTACAGAAGCACTGTTGTCCTTTCACCGGATTTATGACGTACTCAAAAATAAAAATAACGATTTCTGTTTTATTGCTTTTGTTTAGAGATCCTTTTGTAAAGTTATGTAATCTCAAACTGAAATCAATACGTAATTACCAGCTTAAGAAGAGACACTTATTACAATATTCTTACATAATCCGTTGAAATATCACCATCAGTCTTTCCTGTAGCAAATTTACATTTTTTGTCATATATCATTACAAAATCTCTGTAGTGATATTAAGTTCTTACTTTACTGTCATAAGAAAAGTTTGAAGAAGCGAACTAAAAGTATCCTTGTCCGATTAGCGCAGTGGTTAGCACACTCGATTCTTACCAATGTGGCCTGCGTTCGATTACAGATTTGACAGGGGAGTTATGTGGTGGACGCCAGTTCAGTTTCTCCAGGCACTCCCCCCCCCCCCCCCCCCCCCCCCCCCCCCCCCCCTCCTCCTGAATCCCCGCACGCCAAAATCAGGGCAAACGAGAAACATTGATATAACTTGCTTGTAAATTCTTGTAAAATAAATACAATTAAATCTTTATTTTAAAAAAGGAGACCTCTTTCCAAGTAACGTTTCTTCACTACTCATGCCATAGCTCAGAACAAAAACAAAGTGCGTCGTGTCCTCTTTCATACTGTAGGGAACCTTGTGTAATCTATGCAAATACATGTTATGTTGCATTATTGATCAATGATGCACTTTCTCATCGTTCAAAATCTTTCAAAGAGAGTGATAATTTGTGGGAGACATTACACGGTCTTCTTGACTTCTCCTCTTCTTTGAGACTATAATAGTTAACCTGGATTCCATTATTCAATGGTCGTTCCATCTCCATATACGAATTAGCCGTTTTAATTATTTTATAAGGTAAGTTATATAGTATATTCTTCTCAGGGTACAATCGTGCTCGCTTTAGATGCATCAATTTCTTTTCTTTTTTTTTTATTTTGCATTTGTTAATTTACTCATCATTTGTTAATTATTCGTTCAGAAATTAATATATCTTATATCTATATATATAAATAGATATTCTGTATATCATCTTTTCTTCAACTGTAAGGCTACATTTTACAGTCTAGGCTAAGTACCTTAAAACTATTTACTCACGTCTGAGAATTTTCTCAACTCCAGCTTTTTTTTAATCAGATTGCAAAATTATTTCGATTTGAGTTAATTCTCAAACTTAGTTAAATTCTTAAGTTTATGGTGCCAAACCCTGTACTTTCAGATACGTTTACTTTTACCACCTCCGCGTGCAGATTACGGTGCAATATTCCTAAGTACATTCTCTATCAAACTGTAGCATTTAAGGGCTAATTAACCTGCACCTGATATTCTTTTCAACTACATCTGAGATTGGTTAAAACGGATTACTGCTGTGAGTTGTTCAAGTATAACGAAAAGGGTCATTACTTTGATGAAGTCTTACACCTGTTTTAGTCTTAGAAACTCCTATAATATTCATCTGCAGCGGGATGTTTTATATAATTATAAACTACCTCAAACAAATCGAAATTTTGTTCTGTATCAAAGTTTTTTATTTTTCTTAAATGCAGTTAGAAAATGATTTTTTCCTCTATCTGTAACCTCATTTATTTTTTAATCTGCATTAATTAGATGTTTTTATATAATCATTGCGCCATTTTCAATTTTTGTCCTTAGACATGTTCTGTAATGGATTTTTACAATAACTCCGACAATATTCTTGTGGATGTATACCAAACATAATTCATTTCAATAATGCCCTCAGGAAATCACTTAAAAAAACTAATTTTACTGCAACGCAATCGTTATCACAATTTTGTGCCTTAGTTGGTTTAAAATTACACTTTAAGAAATGCATGCTTATGAATACTACAATCAAAATACAACTTCACCTTATTTTTATTCAAGTTATTGGTGTAACCGTGCATTCGTGATAATAGTGTTCTCGAAAGATTTCTAGAGATAAGATACCTATATTTGTAGTAGCAGTACAACTATACCGTTGGTAGGTGTATAAGTACCTGTTTCGGAGTGCATGTGTGTTTAGGTGTGTTGGAGGGATGTGTAGGTGTTGTGTTTGGATGTGTGTGTGTGATGACCATGCTGATGAATCTAATGCAAGTAAAAATGTCTTCTAGATAACACTGTAAAACACTACGTCATGAAAAAAAACCTCCAGAAAGAAAATGTATTAGTCAGCGTCAGCCTTACAGAGATTAGCTCATTCAAGGCGCGTGACTTA
>JACSZP010053885.1:0-18987 GCA_016161895.1 Pinna nobilis | reverse complement strand
AGTTATTTTAAAGTATAATCTTTATGTTAGAATTCATATCTTTCATTTCTTTTTGTGATATATAATATAAAACATTGTTTAAATGAAAACGTCTTCTTGCCCGGCCCGACATTTGGTGCATGCACCAATTGACTTTCTTGTTAGATGATTTTCCTTTGAGTGTCGATATCGTGAGTCTCTTTGTAGCTGTCTATACTACGACCACAAAAGCAGACGATTTGGCAGATTAAGCGCTCCAAGCGTCATTTGAACCATGATCCAGCAGTCATGTACTTCAAGCGTCGTTTTAATCTCGGTCAAGTCCCTGGTGTCAAGAAGTCAGAGGGCTTTACGGTTTTAAACAATAAACAATTGAAAATTTTGTCAGAGGTTGGGTGAATTTTTATACTATTCGTCGATTGGCTGGTGTCCCATATTGAATGGCAGATTCTCTCGTTCAACTTCAAACTACAACAAAACTTGATGACATCTTATGAATGAGAAATTATTCTTTCTAGTAATCAAGAAAAACTGAAGCTCATGCTTCACACCGCTTGTAAGATTTAATTAACAGATGCGTCGCATTTGAAATGGAATGCTTCTGTTTTTCACACTTTCCATGTTGCTTACTCTTCGGACTCGAGTTTTGTCAACCGTTTTTCTCTAACTACTCATTACTTACAGTACAAATATCAGACAATGTACGAGTAATTCTACCCAGACCTTAAAGATGACAGAAATTGTTTTGTTTGGATTGGTTTTTTTTTTATTTTTGTTTGCTTATTTGTTTTGTTTTTGGTTTGTTTTCTTTACGCTACACTCCAGAATCTCTCAGTCATATATTGGCAGCCAATTTTTCTTGGTGGAGGAGAGAGCCCGGTTTCTAATGTACCCGGTAAGAGACCACCGATCATCCACAAGTAAACTGGCAAACGTTCACAAATAATCAACTTAGGTTCCAGCGGAGATCAAACCCGTGCTGAATAAAGGTGAGAGACTTGGGTGGATCGAAACACAATAATCGAACCATTCGGTCACGAAGGCCCAATTTTCTGAATAAAACGTTGATTTGAAAAACAACTTCAAACAATAAGTGTTTGTAATAAACAAAGAAATATTTAGTTAATTAATGAAAAATCAATTTGTCATGTTTTCACAATACCTCATATACATATATTGTTCATTTTTTGTTGTTACTTTTACAATAATAAGTCTAGGAGAGGGGAAACATGCAGTGCGAAATTTATCTTTACTATGCATGCAGTATTCATTACAGGAGTAGATGGAATAAATACATGTTTATAACATTTCTACTGCTACTATTGCTGTTGCCGCTGCTGCTGAATATAATCTTATTGACGTGTGAATCGTCTTGACTCCGTGGTAAGCCTGTTTACCTTCTAATTGTGAGGCCGAGAATCTACTAAGGTTAGCATTTCTTGTCCCTCGGAACCAGTAGTCTTCTACTTCAAGCGTCGTTTTAACATCGGTCAAGACCCTGGTATCAATAAGACAGAGGGATTACATTTGTACGGTTTTAAACAATAAACAATTGAAAAATTTGTCAGAGGTGGGGTAATTTTTTAAATCATTTACTGAATGGCTGATGTCCCAAGTGGTTTGGCAGAATCTCTAGATGAACTTCACACACAAAAAAACTTGGTGACATTTTATGAGTGAGAAATTATTCTGTCTATAAATCAAGAAAAGTAGCATGATACTCAAGCTGTGTTATTCCGGTTAGATGTACATGTACTAAATTCTTGTAATCAAGATTATCGACCTTCAACTCACAGTCCTGGATATGTATTGATTGTGACCATAACCAGGACGCTGTGACCTTATTATTAGATAGGAGGTATAAGCTTTCGATAACGATGCTTCTCACCGCTTGTTAGATTTTAATTAGCAAATGTGTTACCTGTGAAACGGAATGCTCCTATTTTTTCACTTCCAATTTTGCTTGCTCTTTTGGACTCGAGTTTTATCAACCGTTTTTTTTTCTTCTAATTACTCTATTCTTTCAGTACATATTTATAGACAGTGTTAAATTAATTCTATCCAGAAATTGTGTAATTATCGCACGTGCCGGTGAACTCATTTTGATATTCAGAGAATGGCTGTATATCCCACTCTCTTTCTTAAAATAAATCGTACTTACTTCAGGGCAGCCTGAAGAAAGGCAAGGTCTGTTTGTTTTGTTTTGTTTTGTTTGTTGTTTTTTTTTTTTTTTTTTTGTTATAGGCAGCCAATTTTTATTTGTGGATGAGAGAGCGCGGTTACTTATGCACCCGGGAAGAGATCACCGGCCATCCGCAAGTTACCAGGCAAACTTTCTCACATAACTAACAAATCAAATCAAGCCTATTAACCCTCTGATCGTGAGGTGGAATATCCACGTAGATTATATATATATATATATATAGATAGATAGATAGATAGATAGATAGATAGATAGATAGATAAACGTCATATGAATGGCAATGACAGACGTACTGGTATGCAATTAGATATATCTGTTTACAATAGATGAATTGGATTTCACTGAGCATTTTTCTGATAAACCATATGTTTCTTATAATATGTATCTTATGTTACTAAGTTTGCCAAGGACAGGGATTCAGTCATTTTGTAAAAGCGTCATATTTTGAAATTCAAACTGACAATTAAAGGATAGCTATATGTACACATCCTTTACGATTTTCGCATCTTAAGACTAAACAATAGCAATATTGCAGCTTCCATTTCCAAAACCTATTGTGTATAGCATGCCATACAACAAAATTGTATTGAGAGTCACGCCTTTCTCTACGTGCAGAAACAGTTATGTAGAATCAATAGAAAATAAAATGTTAAGATACCTTATTCGATTCATTCTTGATTAGGTCCTATGTACAAATTTTGTACTAATTCCTAATTACCATTAACTATTTTATATATCCATATTATATGAAGGTTAAACATGCCAAGGAATGAAGGATACTTTATGAGTAGTCATTATAAAAGTATGCCATGTAATTTGCTGTCTGTCTGCATGTCTGTACAGTATCAAACTAGTGATTTCTTTATGTCAATTAACATGCCATCCAGCAGTCGCAGACAAATTACAATAGATAAGTTGAAAAGGGTAACGTGACCTTGATAAAATTCTATTACGCTTTTATTTTCTACAAAACGAAGAATGTTCAAAGTATACCACTGCTTTATAGTAGATTCGGTCCCAGTTTGGATGTGGCCTTGATACGAACCAGTATGTTCATTTACAAATACCACGTGATCATTTAAGGTAAATGTACTAGTGACGAGCAAATCTCAAAATTTGATTTCATAATTTGATACAACTGTGGCTTGATGAACATTAATGTATCAATTATAAACTCGTAAAAACAATAATCATTATTCAAACGTTTATTTCATTCTAAAACTCTAAATAAATTCAAACAATGTATATTTTTTCAGATTTTTCATAACCTGAAGTAAATTGCGACTTTTCCAGAACATCTGTACCAAGTTTTGGCATGGTCCATCAACTGCCCTATCGTTAAACGTCTGACACATGACTGTTTGTGTTATTTTTTACGTCAGCTGATTGTGACTTCATTATCAAACATATGTTCGACGGGCAATTTAATTCTGTTTTCCAAAAACGTACTGTGTCGGGCATTTGGCAATAAGTAAATTGGTTCTTGAGAAGAAATTCAAAATGTATCAGCCAATCAGAGGCCTTGACGGCCATCTTGGATTTCGCATGGCCCCGAAAAGTGACAACACTAATGTGGGACCTTGTGTAAAACATCTGTAGTTGGGGAATGATCCATTTGTTGGTTCTTGAGAAGAAATTCAAAATGCCTTAGCCAATCAGAGGCTAAGGCGGCCATCTAGGATTTCGATTTGCCTCGAAAAGTAATAACTTTTTCTGGTACCATGTGTAGAACATCTGTGCTGAGTTTTGGCATGATTGATCCATTCAGTGGTTATTAAGAAGAAGTTCAAAATGTCTCAGCCAATCAGAGGTCATGGCGACCATCTTGGATTTGCCATGGCCACGAAAATTAATAACACTTAAGGGGGACCTTGTGTAGAACATCTGTACCAAATTTGGGAGTGATCCATTCTGTTGTTCTTGAGAAAAAGTCCAAAAATTGAAAAGTTTAAACCCGACGCGCGACGCTCGGCGGACGATGACAGACAAAAAGCCATCGCAATAGGTTACCATGAGCAGAGCTCAGGTGACCTTAAAAAGGCAAGATTAAGTGTAAGGCAAAGGAACCAACTAAGTCAAATGACATAAGGCTAGCATTGGTACTTTCAGGTTTGCCACTATAGTTTCAAAGTAAACGAATCATCAAGTACAAATGATGTTTTATCACATATAATTATGTACATTATAATGTATTACATACATATAACAGTATGTATGTTATCAAGACATCAGTAGGTTGCGGCGAATAAGAATTAAAACATATTTATTAGAATGGCAGCTATAAAACTCAATTAATAATTACAAATAAATCGACATTTTTTTCAAAATGACATGCTCTGGGGGTGGTTATAAGGAATTAGAATTTTTACGTTATATCGATCTGTATAGACCAGAATTAATTTTCATTTAAATAAATACCTTCTGCGTCATCGAAAAAGTCAAATTGTTCACTGAATGCAAAACTTGAGTATTACCAGAGTTTTGAAAACATGCGGGGAAATTAGTGAGTCATGGTAGACTTTAAACCGATATTCGGAACGAACGCGTTTTGTAAATTCAACTTTCATAGTCAAACCTCTCTTTTTATCTAATAAATTTGTCATTTTTACCTTCAGATGTATCAGTTAATATGCTTGACCTGGATCGTAAGTTATTGCACCAGTAGTCTTCTCCGAGTGTACGCAAACAAGTTGTCCCTATGCGTAACTAAAACGTTAAAACGCCTTCAACGTTATGAGTTCAACAAATGCAAATAATGCGTATTAAGATAGAATGTTCAAAGATCGTTTGACAGTTGGAAAAACTGCCAGATATAGGCTTCAAACTCTGACTTGTGCTCGGTAACTTGTGCTTGTGATGTAGAGTGTAACATTCTGTGACCTTTCTTACGATAAAAGTCACCCCTGTGTCGATTTGTGTGTATGTTTTTACGCCACACTCAACAATAATACATGTACCAAATGTACCCGGGGAGACACCACCAGCAGTCCGCAAGTAAATTTGCAGACTGTCTCATTTAATCAGTGTAGGTTCCAGTTAGCTTCGAATCCGCGCTGACAAGAGGTGAGAGAGGGAGTGATGTTAAGTGCAATGCTCTACCCACTGGTCACGGAGGCCCTCCTGTGTCAGAAGTGAGTGAAATTGCAGCATTGATTCCTTTACAAATTGTAGCTTAAATGCGATAGATATAATCACAATTTAACGTACACAACTCTTGTTAATCATATTCTATCTCAATTGGAATATTTCATTATAAAATACACAAAACATGATGAACTGAAACATTGCTCACATGCATTAAAGAGGGGTGTTGACGGAAAAGCTTTGGTTTTTTTTTCAGAGAAAAAGGACCAATAGTACGTACTGTGATAGGGTTGGTAACAACTAAAGACGGGCATATCAAATCTATTTCTTAAGTAAGGACTGAAATACGGGTCGTTACAACTAAAGACGGGCCGGGTATATCAAATGTATTACTTAAGTAAATACTATTATACGGGTCGTTACAACTGAAGACGGACATATCAAATGTATTTCTTAAGTAAGGACTGTAGTACGGGTCGTTACAATTAAAGACGGGCCGGGTATATCAAATGTATTACTTGGGTAAGTACTACGTCACGGGTTGTTACAACTAAAGACGGATATATCAAATGTATTACTTTAGCAAGCATTGTGATACGGGTCGTTACAACTAAAGACGGGCCGGGTATATCAAATGTAATACTTAAGTAAGTCCTGTGACACGGGTCGTTACAACTAAAGACGGGCCGGGTATATCAAATGTATTATTTAAGAAAGTATCGTGATACGGGTCCTTACAACTAAAGACAGATATATCAAATGTATTACCTAAGTAAGTACTGTTATACGGGTCGTTACAACTAAAAACGGATATATTAAATTTATTACTTAAGTAAATACTGTGATACTGGTCGTTACAACTAAAGACGGGTATATTAAATGTATTACCTAAGTAAGTACTGTGACAAGGGTCGTTTCAACTAAAGACGGGTATATCAAATGCATTACTTAAGTAATTACTGTGATACGGGTTGTCACAACTAAAGATGGATATATCAAATGTATTACTTAAGTAAGTACTCTGATACTGGTCGTTACAATTTAAGACGGATATATCAAATATATTACTTAAGTAAGTACTGTGTACGGGTCTTGACAACTAAAGACGTGTATATCAATTGTATTACTTAAGTTAGGGATGTGATACTTGTCGTTACAACTAAAGACGGATTAATCAAATGCATAACTTAAGTAAGTACTGAGATACTGGTCGTTTCAACTAAAGACGGAGCGGGTATATCAAATGTATTACTTAAGTAAGTACTCTGATACTTGTCGTTACAATTTAAGACGGATATATCAAATATATCACTTAAGTAAGTACTGTGATACGGGTCTTGACAACTAAAGACGTGTATATCAATTGTATTACTTAAGTAAGTGCTGTGATACTTGTCGTTACAATTAAAGACGGATATATCAAATTTATTACTTAAGTAAGTACTGTGATACGGGTCGTTACAATTAAAGAAGGATATATCAAATGTATTACTTAAGTAAGTACTGAGATACTGGTCGTTTCAACTAAAGACGGACCAGGTATATCAAATGTATTACTTAAGTGAGTACTATGATACTAGTCGTTTCAACTAAAGACGGACCGGGTATATCAAATGTAGTACTTAAGTAAGTACTGTGATATGGGTCGTTACAAATAAAGACGGACCGGGTATATCAAATGTATTACTTAAGTAAGTACTATGATATCGGTCATTTCAAATAACGACGGATATATCAAATGCATTATTTAAGTAAAGACGGGTATGTCAAATGTAGTACTTAAGTAAAGACGGGTATATCAAATGTAGTACTTAAGTAAAACGGATATATCAAATGTATTACTTAAATTAGTACTGTGGTTCCGGTCGTTACAACTAAAGACAGATATATCAAATTTTTAGGATTGTTATTAAATGTCGGCTTGTGAAATGTTTGATTTGATTTCGCTCAAAATGTTTTATTGCAATGTAGTTATTGTGTGTTTATATTTAGAGTAATGTAAAATAGATATTTATATATTGTATTTGAGAAATTTGAATTGGAGTGAATTCATATTTCCCCTTTAAATGTTATTTTAAAGTTGTTTGTCAGTATGTACATTTCACATTTTATATAACATTTGTGGAGTTCAATGCAAATATCTGGGTTTTACTGTTTTATCGTTAAACAGGGGGGGGGGGGGGGGGGNNGGGGGGGGCTGACTCCTTCCGGACACCTGCTCCCATCCAATTAGGGATTTGTTTTCCACGTTGTTACCGTCATTATTCCAGATCCGGATTTTTGAATATCCTTCGTTACTTCTCCCATTTTACTTGTACAACTTTTACCAACATATATCTGTTGTGCCCGTTTGATTGTGAAAGTATTGCGTTGAAGTGAATAGAATACGATCTAATACATGTCCCCGGCAAATTTGGTAATACTTTAGCAGTGATGCTTCTTTAAGATGCCGATATGTTATTTTACACAGGATGTAGGATTTCACTGTTTTATACCAGGGATATGAAAATCCAGTCACCTATGCCAATATTTGAATCTACGTCCGCAAAGTCTGAAGACAAATACTGTAAATCCAGTAATATTCGCGAGAATATTATTTTTGCGTAATTACGTGAGAACACTTACTCGCGAAAATAAAGTCCTCGTTAATTATAATAGCCTAATATTGAAATGCATTAAACAACATAAATTATTAACTTAAATTCACAAGCGCGAAAATAAAAGGATCGCGAATAATTATATGGCCATTGATCCGCTAAAATAAAGTTCCACGAAAATTTCTGGATTTACAGTAGTCTATTACAGAGCCATACAGGCTCTCAGATTGAATCAGGCTTTACATTTTCTGATTGAGAAAAGCAATATACACAACTACTTGTGATTACAATTACAGTTTTTAACAAACGGAAATACTGTTTAATCTTTTTACTCTGATCAACCAAGAAATCAAAAACGCTTCATTTCGTTGTTGAGATACCTTCATACGTATGCACTGATAATTAATTTTATAACAGCAAATGGAAGATATAATAAATTTTGGTAAATTATAGTTTGCAACCTGTCTATATAATTATCTTGCTACTGAAATCGATAAAACGACCAAATCATGTTGGTATAAAAAGATTGTTCCACGTTAGATAATGTTCACTTGGTCGAGTCACGTTTAGAAAAGAAAGGATTTTGCTTTCAGCAGTTGCACATTGAACTGTACTGAAGGGTCACTCTGTCTTCTATGTAAGTTTGGACCAGACGTTACTTGACATACTTTGATCTTGTACAATATCCAGCCTCTATCAATATTGGTAAGTCATGTATATACTATTATTATAAGCAACATCATCTTTTAAGCAATTGAATTAATGAAAACATTATCACTCCATGTCCAAAAGTTATTGAATCCATCAATGAAGTGTTATAAAAACATGTATACAAGTCAAATTTCAATTTCCGATTTTAGTACAACAAAATCGGTTTTGCTTGTCATGATTTAAATTAACAATTATTCAACTAGGAGGTTTAACGACACATTTAAAAAACGTTTTCTCGAAAAGTTGAGTAATAAAACTATGCCGAATGCCGGTATGGGTACTTCTAGTTTTGCTCTCCCCTTAGGACTTATGGCGATCTATAAAGAAGAGATCAACTAATGTACCAATACATACGCTTATTGCTGCACTGTATCTTCCTTTGTAGCTCATTATTTTTATTTTTATTATAATTATTATAATTTTTATTATTATTATGATTATTATAGTTATTATTATTAATTTTATTATTATTATTATTATTATTATTATTATTATTATTGATGTTGTTATTATTGTTATAATGATTATTTCTATTATTATTATTATTATTATAATGATTACTATTATTATTATTATTATTATTATTATATTGATTATTATTATAATGATGATAATTATTATTATTATTGTTATAATTATTATGACAACTTTTATTATTATTTTTATCATTACTTTTATTATTATTAGTATTATTATTTTAATGATGATGATGATTTTTATTATTATTATTATTATTCGATACTTTAAGTAGCCCTCTCTGCTAAATAGTTGTAAGTATAGATCACAGGACAAATCTGCTGCATTTCACCGGTAATATTTACCATCCAAGTGAATATTTCTGAGTAAAAACAATACAACAAACAACTAACAGCTATTGGGTACTTATGACTTTGTTCTCTCGAAATTTTGTTTTTGTTTTAAGTCAGACTAATTAATCATCCACTTGTTCTAGGACATCAGCAAATTCTGATTTATTTGTCTAATGCTCGGTTAACGGTTGTATTGTCGTTTTACGGCCCACTCAAGAATATTTCACTCATATTGAGACGTCACCGTGTGCTGCTGAATAGTTACAAATTTGTCCTATACTCGGCACTAATGACCGTAGAGCTGAGAGAGGGTTCTTATATCTACTTTGACACGGAACCTCGGTTTTTATTTTTTTATTCGAAAGACAGGGGCAGCTGACCGCGGCGTGGCTTTTGTTAGAGTCCTGGGCCTCAGTTTCGATGCATTTATACTGTTGATTTCAATCGACAAAATTGTACATAATTATCACTATGATAAAGTGAAAAAGCATAAAACCCCAATTGTGTAATCCCCCCCCCCTCCCCTTTTGTAGTTTACCTTTCAGTGGTGTAGAATCTTCTTTGCATTTGTCAGAATCTTAAAAAAAAAATTAAAGGCTCTCTGGGTCCTTTGTCATCGTCGAACGCGTCCGTTAATCATCTTCCAACATAGAAATATTTTCTTAACTTTTTTTTCAATGTGAATTCTTGATTTTTGACAGGACATGCTAATATGATGAATTTTATTGTATATATCTTTAATAAATACGAAATCAATAACAATTTTAAACAACTATCGAATTTTTCAAAAGTTTTTCTCTCTTTTAAGGAAACTTGAAATTACGAAGAAGACACGATAAAAGACGCAATGAATTTTTCCGGTATAGACAAGTATCTTCAACAATGGAATGAAGGACTGAGAATACAGCTTATTCCTAGCATGACCATTCTCACTGGCCTTTTTATCGTGGGCTTCATTGGGAATTGTTTTGTTCTCTTTGTCTACTCCTCCCGGTTGAAAGGTCATAAGAGCGATCGATATTTTATCCCGGTCCTGGCATTTTTTGATTTACTGGCCATAACATTTGGATCACTATTTAATATTTGCGCCAGTCTTTACCCCCTGTCCTTTCCCTCTAACATGCTCTGTAAGACCCTAATTTCTTTGTCATTGTCTACATCCTGCTCTTCTGGTGACACCGTCCTTGTCATTTCTCTTTACCGCTATCTAAAAGTATGTAGACCTCATGGGAAGCAGATGACTTTGGCTTTGCGACGGTTTTGGTATCAGTTGCCTCGGTTATCTACACTTTGCCATTATTTCACGTAGCAGGAATCGTAGAAATTACGAGTGAAAATGTGAATATCACGGGTCTTTATTGTTCCATTACAAACCAAGGAGAACATGGCTTAGTCGGTTCGATCTTCTTTGGTTTCATCCTTTTGTCGATTATGTTGAATCTATCTGCCATCTTGTTCTTGTATATATCTATTGGCACTTATATTTACCGTCGGTTTGGATCGAGTCCAAGGGGAGAGTCAGCAGGCAAATCGCATTGTATGTCCAAGCAATTGCCCACTTCTTCAAACGAATTCAATACCAAACTGCAAAAAATCTCAGCTTCAGAATCGGATACCACAAAAGTGTCCAATCGCGTGCAAAAAAACTTTACACTGATGTTCATGGTCATCGTCATTGTCTATATACTGACGTATATCCCAACCTTGATGCTTTTGGTAACCGGTCATGTTGACAACTTTTGGTCTGATACTGACATGTTGATGTTGAATGTTTACACAATTCTCAGCACCTTCTACCTAATCAATCATGCCGTCAACCCGTTTATTTACACGTACTTTGACTTTCAATTTCGTGAAGAGATCTTTAAAATACTTTACTGTAAGTAGTTAGGTCAATCTATAGATTTAGTCTATCGTCGTCCAAAGTCATTTCATCGAATATTTTTTCGAAATAAATCGGTACTTTTAGTTTGGTCAACGCCCAATTCGACTAATTTACATGAAAGTGAAAATTGCTGTAGGGTTCTTATTATTTGTTCTATGATCGGTACTTGCAGCCGTACATCAGTGAGATGTCCAGCCGTAAAATCGAACAGGGAAATAAAGCTACAATTTGATTGATTCCGATGTATTTCCTTCCCTGGTTTCAACAGTTACTGTGCCACAAGACAAATGTCAATAGGTAAATTTACTTTGAGTTTTCGGCGCGTCTTTGCGAAGTTGTCGTGTTACGTATGTAATGATTAAAATTTCAACGTAGTTCAAGGATTGCCAAGTAGCGTAGTGGATAGCGCATTCGCTTTCATTAATACGAGCCGGGTTCGTTCCTACGATTTGACGGGAGAGTATGTGAAATGGTTTCGTGGTAGCCAACTCTGATACGTGCGTTGGATTTTTTCCGGGTGCTAGGGTTTCCTCCCTCGGCAAGAATCCCCCTCCCCCCGACCCCAGGACGCCAACATCAGAACCAAGGAGAAACAATAGTATTTGTTTACATACCTTGTTTATTCATCGTTGTAAGTAAGAAATGTTTAAACTTTAATTGTAGTCAATTTCTCCTAGCCGGACTATGACTTATTGTTGTATTAACGTTTATTTCGGTTTATTTGAAATGGAAAGATAGTCCATTTAACTGCCAGGATTCCGGGTTGATCCGGAATAATGTTCCCCTTACCGCACACCTAAATCTATTCTTTTCTCATTTACGAATAACACCGGATGAGACTAATTCCCGGAATCCTGGGAAGTATTGATGACGAAACGGGGTGCCGCGCGCGTAGCAGGGGTTGCTTTCCCTTCCTTGGCACCTGGACATACTCCCGAATTAAAGTGGGGTTCGTGTTACTCTATATTTGGATTTATACGTCTATATGAATTGCTATTTGTTATAGTATTTTTCTGTTTAAGTCATGGTGTTGTCTGTTTTTCGAGTTTTACATGTTGAATATCCCCTTGGTCTCTTCCACTTTCCCCTTTTTTTTGAGACGGTTCTCGGTTCTTATTTTTGTCGGTGAAAATGTCATGTATGGTGATCTTCAAGTTCCACTCCTAGATATTTATCTTCTGGACACGATCTAAGATCTTCATTGTACAGACAATCTCATATTGAGTGCTTGATTGTCCATGAAGCCGACGAATGAAATATCTCTACCGTTGTACAGATGATGCTCAGAACCTGGATTGCTGCACAGAATTGTACAAGAAATTCAATATTTGTTGAAACTCCGCATATAACAAACTAAGCTATAAGGAATACCTTGATAATGTGCGAATTCTAGAAGAAGAATGGAAAAGTACTTTGGATAACAGAAACTCAAAATTCTTTAAAATTTGACGATTCGGAACAAACAACGGTCTCAAAAAAGGAAAAGATTTGCAATTCCAAAAGAAGGAGCTAGAAAAAAAACTGGTATCGAAAAAAAGTCATCCTTCTCTTATTGTATTCTGCAATTGTCGAAATTATTTCCATTGGCACCTTTCGAGGTCGAATAACTATTTCCAGGAGTCATAGCAAAGTCAGCAAAAAGGCGCAGACTTTGTTGTATCCGAATAACAGAAAGAACTAGATAAACATACAAATACTAAAGTAACTAACAAATTCTACCAACAAAGATTTTAATACAATGTAATGGTTATCCTTTTATCTAGTGTTTGTTTAAATACGTCATGTTTGTACGCATATTGTATACCGTCTTTTCAAGCTATCGTCACATCATATTGTGAAAATAAAGAATATCGAGAAGACTTGGTTATTTATTGCCTTTGGCATATTCCGGAAATTTTATCTTTATTTTTTTTTAATTATATTTGCCTTTCATTGATGATGATGAATCATCTGATACCAGTGAAGTGCAACAAACTTTAATTTGAGCTCGGTATTTATGGTCATATGCAGGGCAACCACTTCTGAAGACAATCTCACAATGAAGAGCATCAAAATACAGTCTGTCAGTCATTATCATGCTCCTCACTGATTAGACAACTTTAAGCCAGTCATTAGACGGCCTTGAGAGCGATGTTCCACTATTACTTACTACTACATCGTCTTACATGATACTTGTCACCATTTGATTATCGGTCAATCACAATGCTATATGGGAGACTTTTTATGAATTATCGTAATTATTACGTAGCTAGAGCAAGACTTTAATTTCCTTACAACCTGATTAAGAATAAAGACTCTGGTACTTTAAGGTCATAAGAACTGCCCATATGAGGACATAAAGGTTGAATTAAGGCGGAACCGACCTTTCCCTTTTAATGACTTACACACCTTACATATACTTGTATTTCCCTGATCTTATTAACGAACAAAAGATATTTCTGAAGACATATTTTAATCTACTAAGATAAGTATTCAGGATAGCCTTTGTTGCTGTTGTCGTTGCTGTTGTTGTTGCCGACGTTAATTATTTCACTCACACGGTGACGTCTATGAATGCCGATTTCCTATGCTCGGCAGGTAAGGTAACTCAGCATGAAGGAGTCTGTAATTGCCAAAATCTTATACAACATGGGATTTTCATTTCTCTAATGCATAACGAATAAACTTGTCTTGCCTTGCTTTCTAACAAATTTGGTAGTCTGGATACTAGTCAAGGACATTCTACATCGAAGACAGATTGCCTAGCAGCAAGACAACGATGATGCAAACTGCGCAAGTTGCTGATAAGCACATTAATTATATACCTATCAATATTCCCAGTTTGATACTGTTGATTTCAAAGTTTGATCTGACTTTCCGGATCACCACACTGTGTGTACGTGGTTTTCTGAATCCATATCACCCCTCTCTTAAACCGATGACGTAGTAAACAAAAACGCAATACTTTCCCTATTGCAACAATACCGGAAGCTACCAAGATCAATGAATATAATTCCATATTTGGACATTTCATATTTTGAGCGACAATCTGTTGCATTGAACGTGACGATTCTGAATAATTATTCTCCGAATTACTTTCTTGTGTACATGTTTATGCACGTTAAAAAGGGTTCATGTTCAATTATTTGCCTCAGATATTTAATTTGTTAGTTTTCGTTTATTAAGGATGGGTATGTAATAAATTTATCATTATAACTCTAACTTGATCCAAACAACTGGATCACGTCTTGTTGAGAGGGCGGATCATTAGATCTAATGATCAGCCCCTGTCAACTCGACGTGATCCGGCGCTTAGGATCAAGTTAGTGTTATATTGATATATATTTAATGTATATTGATAATAAGAGAACGTTTTGTTGTTAGGTTACAGATTAATCATTTTTATTTCTCCAGCACGGAACAAAGTCATGACAAAACATACTCAGTAATACATAGCACAGCTGCTCTAGCTTAAACATTTGTAA
This sequence comes from Pinna nobilis, assembly GCA_016161895.1. Lineage (NCBI taxonomy): Eukaryota > Metazoa > Mollusca > Bivalvia > Pterioida > Pinnidae > Pinna > Pinna nobilis. The sequence continues at coordinate 4,255 of JACSZP010053885.1, read as the reverse complement.
ATATAAATCGTAACTTTAATGCGCGGCTACCGTAAATAAGAAATTTGCAAAAAGAAAAGAAACAGAAAAAGAAAAGCAATCGTGATTTTATATAGACCAGGAAACTTTTTTATCCACTTTCAATACTGTATTGACACATTTCTTGAATTCTCAGAAGGGACGAAAGGTGAATTGCATAGAGTTATGTAGGCCTGGATCTGGAACTGAAAATAACAATTGAGCTATTATCATTTAAATGAAATCTTGGTAAAAATAAGTATGACAGTAGTAATAGAAGTAGAAACAGAATAAGCAGAAGATGATCCTAATGTGAGGTAAACTTCAACTTACTTTGACGTAGCCCTATTTTTCCACATTTTCTAAATGCGTATTAAGAAACCATTATCCGTGTAATGCCATCTTATCTATTTTTGAATTTTTTTTCTCAGGAGAAATAGGTTTTAATTTTAACACCATTCTGGTACAGCACGTGTCGATTTCTTTTGTGTTTATTTGTCTTAAGTATCTTCTAAAATAATTTTTAAAAAAAAAATATTAAAAATAAATGCCACTGTGACCAAAGTTTGTAGTGACGGGGAAATCCCATCGACCCGCTCGAACCGGTGTTTCATTACTTATCCTACGGGTAAGCTGCCATTTTGTACTCACTTTCGAAGGCTATTTGTAAAATAAATCACCAATATGTAAATATAAGAATTAAAGTAAGTTATGCTTTGCAGTTTATAGAATTTGTCGCTAGCACATTTAGGTTCATAACCTATTTAAACTGAACATAACATCATTCAATTGGTTGTATTGTTCGTTAATGTCTCCCTCAAAAATATTTCCCTTCTATGTAGACGGCAGCATGTGCCGGTAAATGACGATTCATTTGCGTATGTTCGGCACCTATGGCCGATATTCAGGGACGGTTATTCAACGTGCCAACACCTACTGTGACACGGCACCTCCGTTTGTACTGTCTCATCCGAAAAACGGGGACGGCCAACCACAACGTGGCTTAGGATCTCGCGATCTGAAGTCCGACATGACCACGTCACCTAAATTTTACTGTATGACTATCTAGCAGAAAAAGCTTTCTCCTCCATGGGAACTGATCTCCACTTTGGCTTGTCAGAGGTCTTTGATTTTCCAACAGTCAACTAATTGTCCCTTGATATCTCGGTAGTTCTTAATTTGATATTCTTTAAAAAATAACCCTGAGAATCCGAAAGAATCAGTATTTCCCCCACGCGTTTGATATATATGAACGAACGTCGTGTATACTTACAATGTTGTAGACCGTTGTATTCATCCAATGCCCTTTTATGTAAACCTGTAATGATATTCGTGTATATATACATATGTATAAGTATAGGAGAAATATACCTCCTTACTCATTTGACTTAAGTACAATCAATGTACATATTTGCCGTGAAGGAATGTTCTTGTGTTATCTTAGTGTAAAATATCTGAATATGGGAAAATAGTAATCGATCAGGAGTGGTTTAAAATGAAAGCAATATTAGCTAAAATTAAGAAAAAATAGTTGGTAAGCAGTCTGAACATCACAAATGAATTTTTCTTACGTTGTAAACCATGAGGCAATTGATGTATTGCGGCGCCAGAACTCTCACCAGTCGACAATACTGAAAAAGATAACTTTAAGAGCAACAAATGTTAAATTATATTATATTGATTCTTTGACTAAAATTGTCATCAGCCATATCAATGAGTTAAACTATCGACAGACAGTCCATCCAATTGGCAAAACATGCGATAAGAATTCTAAGAACGACAAAAACCGCGATGGAAAATATTGAGAACATTCCTCTACGTTACAAAATGCATGTACATTTGTACATGTAACAGAGAATCTTTAATCTAGAAAGCTAATGTTCATCGAAAAGGTAAAGGTAACGAATGGAGATAGATCTCATAATTCCAGTAAGGAAGACATTTATAAAGAATTGGGCAAACACGAATCCCTGGACGCACTAGAGGTGTAAGTATCCCCTGTTGACCGACACATCCGCCTTGAGCCCTATATCTATGTCTGGTGAACGAAGTAATCCGTAGTCAAAATCAGTGAGTAAAGAACGATCTAACAACAATTGTCGTATCGGCAAACAAGATCATTGTACCGATCGTAGAAATTACGAATATCTTATTTTAACCGTAACTGAAGGAGCAACTGTAACATCAACTATAATAAAGACACATTCTTTGTTTGGTTTTTAACAATGCAACATAATGTAAATCGAGGCATGCAAAAATAACGATTACAATAGACATTTTTACTGTAATTGGTGCGATTGTAACGTTGGTTGGTAAACTGATATAGATTCCCGGAAACTGACGTCAACAAGCAATACATAACTTCAATAAAGTAGGATTTTTAGCGGATATCATTTTGCTAAGCAAAGTCAAGGAACAACGGTAAGCTAAAGAGTCTACTGCAAATCATACATGTTAATTTGACAGTTAATACAGTGTGTCTGAACCACCATCTTTGTTATTTACACTTAGTTGGCATGCGCGGATCCAGGATTTTTTCTAGGGAGGTCGACATTTTCCGGGGTCGGGGTGGGGGAGGGGGGGGGGACTTGTAAAAAGGAAAAGCCTATCCCTATTTAAATGATAATTTAATCATAATTGACCAATATTGGTAAAATATAGTTTGCAAATCCAGGGGGAGGGTCTTGAACCCACCCAAAACCCCCTAGATCCACGCATGGTCGGCTTGTATATTATTTATCCTATAGCTAATGCCAAGTTCCTCGGCAATTCTTTTAATGACAAATGAGTTGAAGAAAGTTTTCTGTACGAATTTTGGATTAATTGAATCAATTTTGTAAGATAACTAATGGAGCAACAATTAATAATTTTGACATACCTGAATTGAAACTTCTTCTGCTATTCGTAAGGACAGAAGGAGCAGATATTTTTTAATTATTAAATATATACGCAATTCTGATTTAATAAAATAAATTATTTTAAAAGAAAATACTGTTTGTTTAACATTTTCGTGTATTTTATGTTATGCATTTTATCACAGTCTAACGTGGCTAAGTTAACAATTACCTTAATGGACTACCTTTCTAATGTGACCTAAAACGCATGGTTCCCAGGATGGCTTATTCCTATAAATCGCCCATATTAAGAGACCTTCTCTAATTGTATCCTTTTTCCGTCTTTCCCTTTGACGGTCTTCTAAAACACGTTCAACTGAACTTTTACAACTATTAATATTAATGTCATTGACTTACCAATCAGAGCAAACATCACCATGGATAACCTTCCAAACAGCATTTTGTCAACTGCTAGGCATCCTGAAATATTGATTATAACATTATTTGATTATCAAAGATAAAAAAAACTAGACTTTTTTGGTATAATAAATTTTCACAAAGTTGTCTAGTAACTTGATTAAAATACTCACACAGTTGAAGTTCCAGATTTCATAAGTTGCTTCCTAATGAGCTCGGTGTACAAGGAGGGTTGTATTTATAGCTGTTCAGTGAGCGGCTTAGCAGTCTAATTATTATCCTGTCAAATGCAAATATGGTATTGCATAATAAGGCAGATAATCATTTATCTTTAAAAGGGCGGTATTTAAATTGGTATACACCAAGAAAAGAAGGCATATCTTGTTCCTCTATGTACTGTGATATTTATCAAAATAATAATGGTATTACGTAATAGTTAGGAAAATATATCCCCGCTTGTTATGTGTAAAATGGCAGGAAAAATATGACGTTGTTGATTAGCTTTTCTTTTCCGTTTAAGGAATTTAATACACTTGCACATGAGACTTACTATTATCTGTAATACAAAATTCACCTCGGAAATATATTCTGTATAAATATTTAGAGCATTAAATCAGGTCGTTTTCTTCGGTACCGTATATTTTTTCACATTTTTGATAAATCTCAACATTGCATATAATATATTTTAAAAACTGTTTTTCTTAAAAGGTATCTAACTGCAGAGATGACATTGTGAGTAACAAGATTTACTAAGGTCTAAGAGTTTCGAGTTCTTTCGAGTATTTTACTTTTTCACTTGATTCTTAATTATACAGATTCAGATTCTTTATTATCCTTATGCCATTCGGCACATCGGAGAACATATATACACAAGCATTATACAATATACAAATATGCAAACATATATAGACAGTCAAGTGAGCGTGTGACTTCTTGTTTTAGACGCCACAAATAAAAATTGCCCAGATTACATATTGTTCTAATGTTATTCGCACTCAATAACTGTA
>JACSZP010053858.1:0-11144 GCA_016161895.1 Pinna nobilis | reverse complement strand
TATATATATGAATGACTTTCACTATAACCTTAAAAAGGAGGAAATTTGAAGTTACCTAGAGAGCATTCAAAAGTCGAAAAGCAGACATCAAGGCCAAAACAAAAAGAGACACTACTATAATAAGTAATTCACACGATAAGACATATACAACTGAAAATGCAGTAACACTAATCCCACTCATAACCGGGGACGGGTTCAGGTGCTCCAGAAGAGTGTGCAATCCTAGTTTCAATATCTATTTTTTTTTTTAAAAAAAAAAAACATTGTTGGGAATTTGCTATTTGTAAATTATATTGCCTGTATTCGGTTATTCGTCCCTCACTCATTTCACAGTTTGAGGGCGTGATATAGTTAATCCTCCTTGGCACCTTGTCCCACTTCTGAATGTCTGTCCATATCTGTCATGTATTTACTAGATTTATGTATTGTCTCATAGACATGTATACAGGATATCTGTATTTTACATTTTACCTTTCCTTTGATTCCAGCGCCGCAGAATATACAGACGGGGTAATGTCAGCCAACGCAATGGTCAGATATAATGGTGAGGTATTTTGGCCGGTGCCGACGAAGCTACAGAGTTCGTGTAAGGTCGATGTGACCTATTTCCCTTTTGATGACCAGATCTGTAAAATGAAGTTCGGTTCCTGGACATATGACGGGTTTCAGGTGGACATTATTAACAGATCTACAGAGGTGGATCTCAGTAACTATGTCGTGAATGGCGAGTGGTTGTTAGTGGAAGTTAGGGTTGAAAGAAATGTGGTTCGGTATTCCTGCTGTATAGAACCTTTTCCGGATGTGACGTTCCATGTCCATATAAGGAGACGGACTCTGTATTATATGTATAACGTCATATTTCCGTGTATCATGATGTCAGCTCTTACCTTACTTGTCTTTTGCCTACCGCCAGATTCTGGCGAGAAGATCGCTTTAGGCATCACTGTTTTGCTGGCGTTTTCTGTCTTTATGCTGGCTGTGGCGGAAAATCTACCTGAAACCTCAGAATTTGTTCCCTTAATTAGTAAGTATGCTAAAATTCATCATATATTAGTTTTTATTTCTATACATCTTTCTGAGATTTGACTTAGGTGCATTTGTATTGTTTTATTTCTAATGTCTGCTATTCTCATCAAGTTAATAGTGTTAGTTCCAATTCGTATTTTGAATTATCTTACACCATTTCGATAAAGTAGCAATGTTATGAGCACGGTGATCAAAGCCTCCGCCACATACTTAAAAGACGTCAGTATGTGTATTGTAAAGACGAACCTTAGTCGTAAAAAGATTTAGAACTGTATGTTTGCATAACTCTAGGTATTTTAATTAAAACTTGCTGGTCGGTCAAGCCCTAAAAGTTAAAACAGCGTAACAAATTTATGCAAAAGGAAAGGTCAATCATTACTCGATAACCTTGAGTGTAGGGTAAGGTACAATATATTGATGCTGTCTGGTGTGTCCGACATCAATTGTTCGGCCGTTCTTTACTGACTGATTTTGACCACGAATTACTCCATTTATCTCATTAAGATAAAGAGTTCACGGCAGGTGTAACTGGTTGCCAGGAGGTACTAATCCTCCTAGGCACCTCATCCCACCTCTTGATATCTAGGGGTCCGAACTTGCCCTACTCTTCCTTCTATATTAATTTTATGAATCATGAAATGTATCACTGTTCGTTATGCTAACTTTTTTTCATTGTGAGCCCTTAACCGACATAATATCACTGTTTACATGAAATTTTTGGAAGAAATATCAAACAAAAGAAAGTGAGTTCAATAAACAAAATAATTGCACCAAGTCGATGGTTTACAGCTGAATGCATTCAGAATTGATCGTCTTTAACAATGTTGAGGGTTTTGTTCTATATGAAAGACTATTTATTGTTACAAAAAGCATCAAGAAGTGCTGAGTACACAAATTTTATTTCAAACATCGATCTGTCTACATTGGGGATTTCTTGTATTGAGCCGGGATATCTCGAAATTTTGCTTAATTTGAAATGATTTTCAGCTTCCGGCCATTTAACTTTACTACTATTTTAACAGAGTTATAAAAGCCTGTTTATTTAAAAGAAAAATTCATTCCCACTTTTTTCGATATATCCAGGTTCTAATCTAGCTATCTTTCTATCTATCTATCTATCTATCTATCTATCTATCTATCTAGTCATTTATTTGTTCATCCATCCACCCATCTCATAACCATTCTAGACAGAAATTTCTTTCTAATTTGTAAATAGACTTTGATTCAATGAGTACATCGCATGAGGTAATTGCATCAGTGCATTCTTCTTCGTATTTCTCGGTGCTTTGTGAAAAACAATACATATTATGTATTCTGAAAGGGTTCGTAAAAGGCGTGAACCCCATTTCCTTCCCATTAATTATATTACTCGACATAAAGCAATCACACAGTATTGCAGCACGGGAATTGAGCTAATGTTTTGTAGCAGATGAAAAGCGTGATCATCCATATAATATAGGGATTGCTACAGTTATGACTTCTTTATTTGTACTTCAGTCAACGTACCGATTTTCCTCGCATATCTGAATGAAAGCAAACCTTTACGTTGGTCGGTTGTTGTTTAACGTCTAACTCAAGTCTTTTACTAATATTGAGTCGTCGCCATGTGCAAGTGAAGGGCACAAAATTTCGTCTATGCTTGGTACTTCAGGCCGTAGAGTAGGGACGGTTCTTTAACATGTTGGCACATTCTGTGACACATGACCTCGATGTGTACTGTCTCACCCGAAATACAAGGAAAGCAACCGCAGCGGGCTCGAACCCATCATATCATGATCAGAAGGCGAATACATCAACCACTAAACCACGACGGTCCTAACGCCTTAAGTAAAAAATGTATGACTGATTGATATTATCATGTAAATATAATATTTGTGAAAGTTGAAACTAAGTTTGCGTTAAAGTCGGCGCTGGTATGATGCTGGTTAAAAATAAAAATATACAAAGCAATTTCGAATCTAGAACGGAGTGGGATCTGGAATCAGGGTCCCTTGACAGCACGGTACATCGTTCGTAAATGTTCTATTGAAAAAGTCCAAGAAAAATGTCAAACAAGGTGACAATGTCGAAATTTGGCTAACACTAGCAGATAGCATAAAATGCCTTATCTGATAACTCGTAAGTACTTACAGAAGATTCCATTACTTCAAAGGCCTAAATATGACAAAGTGCAGTACATGTACTAATATTTTGAAGGAAAATATCTGATTTGAACTTCGAAACCCGTAATTTCCATCCTCTGTAATCACTCCATTTATCTGTTTACATACACGCAGGTCTATCATTGATACCAACGATGCTTTAGAATGTTCCAGAGACAACAAGACTGCCAACAAGTTCATCAGAGTTGCCCGATTTGTTTAATAATTCAATTGTTAACACATTAAAATTTCAAAGAGCAAAGTCAAATAGAAATCCTTGATCAATTATCACAACCAAGTAGTTTTCTTTGAAACGAAAATAACTATTGGTGATTTCAAAGATAAGTTCTTTTATCATATTTTATAACAAAAGGCTAATGGGCCAAGGCAAAGCAGAAAATTGGATTTAGTGTCCAGTGGTATTTTCCACTAGGTCTGCGACTTAATAAATACTGAGTAATCAATAGCTTTTGAAAACAAATATATCTTCTCATTCTGTTGGTGCAAATAAACATTTCCTGTCGACCGAATTTTGACTGATCATTTTTTTATGTTCATGCATATGAGTCATATATGAAAATATGTCAGTTCTCGGGTACATAACTTTAATTGCTCGCCCACCTGTAAAAGCGACGCTAGTCTATGAGTAAAAGGTTAAAAGGCGTATAAAATAATCATCTATCAATCCAATGAACAGTATTTTGCTTTGCGTATCACAACGTTTACCTGTGTCATGAAGTATACACTTCGAACAACTATCCCAGGGTCTTTCTTTCTACATCGGATCAATGAGTTGTTCCCCTACTAGTAATGAGACAATCGATGACTGTGACACGGCGGTATAAGAATTTCCCCATCTAACCGATCGGCGACTTTAACTCTAAATTCTGAGAACCTTGATATTTTCCGTTAGTTTTTCAGCACTGGAATTATATCTCTGCACACAAGATGTTCACTTGTCTATCGTAGCGTTTCTCAATTTAAGATGAAACTGCTTTATAATAGCTTTTGATTCAATTGTGTTTTTATGTTAGATTACAAATCTGCATATCTCAGTCTAGGCAATAAGCAAAATGTTAGGTAGGAAACATTTGGGCCTAGTCATTCTACCAGGTTAAATGCGTTGTTGTTGGTGTTAATGCGTTGTTGTTTAACGTCCCACTCAAGAATATTTCACTCACATGGAGAAGTCACCGTGTGCTAGTGAAGGGCGACAAATTTTGCCTCTGCTTGGCACTGCTGGCCGTAGAGCAGGGAGGGTTCTTTAACGTGCCAACACCTACTGTGACACGGGACCTTGGTTTTTACTATCTCATCGGAAAGACAGGGACGGCCAACCGCGGAGTGGCGCTGCGGTAATCGAACCCCGGATCTCTCGATTCGAAGTCGAACACGCTAACAACTCGGCCACGGGGCCCCACCAGATTAAATGCAACCAGGGTATAAATATAACTGAAGTTTGCAGAAATATAGTGGCAAATGTTCAGAAGTTGAAGAAATTTTCAAAATTTTAACGATTTTTTGAACGTAAATAAAATGTCATTTACAGTAGAATCCGGAAATTGAAGGAAAATAGATATTTCTTTCTAATAAACAAATTTTCGAATTAAACGGGTTAAGATAGTAGTAAAGAAATTAAGCCAGGAAATCAAAATAATTTCAAACGAATCAGGATTTCAATACATCAGGATTTAATACATGAAGGTTTCTCTATACATAATATTCTGTGATGATTTGTGTTGGAAATACATTATTCATTTTATCTTTATTACAGGCATATATCTGACCATAGTGATGTCCTTGACCTCTGTGTCGGTCATTATGACGGTTTTTGTGTTAAATCTTCATCACAGAGGACCAAACAGACGAGAAATCCCAGCATGGGCCCGTGGAGTAATTCTAGGAAAATTACCAAGTTTGTTATGTCTCGGGAGAGATCAACGAAATCGGTCAAGTTTATCAAAGGAAAACTCAAAAATTCTTCATACTATGTCGCTAAGAGCTACACTGGATAACATAGCACACGAACTGCAAAATGAAATTCAGATGGAAAATGGTTTAGCGGACACAATTGTCACTGAAGGTCAGGGGACAATTCTCCATGACGTCAAACGTGACGTCAGGTATACGTCATCGAATGATTCCAAAAACAGAAATAGATGTTCCAATATGAATCGGGGACCATCGTATACGAAAGCGCATGACGAAATTTTACAGAATCTCAAAAGAATATTAGACAGACATGATAAAGAAGATAGAGACTTTGAAATAATGCAGGAATGGAGAAAATTTGCTCAGCTGGTTGACAGGGTTCTTTTCTGGATCTTTTTGTGTGGCACGCTTACTTCTACCATCGGAATCCTCGTCATAGCACCAGCATCAAAATGATCCAGTATTATTTGTTATTATGTCTAGTGATACTGATGAAAATTTCGTGAAATTAATTCCATTTGTAAAGGGAGTCTGGTGCTGTGAGTGAATATATGAGTTAAGCTCAACATGAAAAAAGGAAGGAATATTTAGAACCCCCATGACAGGTAAAATTCGATACACTGATTGGAAATACAGTATACAATGAAGAGCAATCGGGAGTCCAAGATGGCGATGGACCAGGTACCCAGAAGAAATTATTTTCCCCTGTTAGCATGCAACACTCTCAAAATATATTTTTAATGAAGGCTTTTGGAATTTGGTGCAATTGTTAAGACCGCTACAATTTCAGTTTTTATCTGTTTAGCGAAAGGGAGATAACAGTGCATGATCATGCACCTGATTACTGTGTAACCTTCTTGAGATTGGGACCTTATATTTCTGACAAAAGTCTCGATTGGGATCACTTTTTTGTGGACACACACGATTAATTCACGTATCACGTGATACCCCATAACGTTTGTACCGGACTGTTATCTCCTGTGGCGATTGAACGTTACTCTACGTAATATTCGGGGCCTCCATGGCCGAGTGGATAACGTTTTTGACTGTGAATCGGAAGATCCGGGTTCGAGCCTCGCCAGCGCCACTCCGCGGTTGTCCGTCCTTGTGCTTCGGATGAGACAGTAAAAACAGAGGCCCTGTGTCACAGTAGGTGTTGGCACGTTAAAGAACCCTCCCTGCTCTATGGCCAGCAGTGCCGAGCATAGGCAAAATTAGTCGTTCTTCACCGGCACAAGGTGACGTCTCCATATGAGTGAAAGATTCTTGAGTCGGAAGTTAAAGAACATACCATACCATACCATACCATACCATACTATACCATACGTAATCTTCCCACTGAAATGACATTTGTGCAGGGTATCGTCTTCCAGCGTCATTCCATCCCTTATAGAAACAACCTCCCCGCACAATCTTTATGTGGTAACACGTGGTACATGAATTAGTCTCATTGACCATATCATGTATTTAGTAACGATATTCATTGTTCAAAAAACGCTTTTTATTCTGCATGAGTCGTTTATTTAAGTATCGTTTTATACAAAAAGGTAATCACCAAGAATATGTTTTGATTGAATTACATCGAGTTGGACAGTAATAAATAACACAAATCATATTGGCATTATTGTGTAACAATTTAGTTTGGCGATTGTTATATTTTTGGGGTTGTAGTTGTTTACTTATCTTTTTTTTTATAATTGTGTTAATCTTCTTACAGTTTCACGTCTCATTTATTACAATATCGATTTTAACATGATTTTCAGTGTCAGTCGATTATGTTTTCCGTGGAGCAGTAGATCACATGGCATATATTTCTATTAATAAATGTTGATAAAAAATAATTAATATCATAATGTCAGGTAATTCATCTACAATTGACTTTTCTATTTGTAGTTGTGCGAGTGTTTTGAATTATTATTATTATTATTATTATTATTATTATATGATAAGGAGGCCATTACATGATTCTTGTTTTGTAACTTTCGAGGAAGCTGAAAGTGTTTATTTAAAGTATGATACTATTAATAAACATGTATACAGATTACATGTTTTCTTCGGTACAGCAAAGGGTGCTGTATACATGGAAATATATTTTCATCCTAGTTTTATTTTCTCCCTGATCATGAGTAGGCGTTTTCAAAACGTATTTAGTTCATTGAATAAATTTATGACGAGACTGGGTGAATTCATAACGGAGCAAAACTGTTTGCAAGTTTATTGGGGTGAAGGTAACACCGGGCGAAAATAACACTATATATATTTCTAATTTAGAATTGGGCTCAGCAATGTTTCTATGAGTTAAATGTTTTGTATTTTCACCGCTTGACAAATAGTACTGTGAATCCATCACTCTTTGGTCAAAGAATATTGTAATTTGACTTGTAGTTCCAACTACTCTTTTCTTACCTCTTGAAAGGTAGAATATTTGTGAAAGAGCCAGCTACAACATTTTCATGTAAAATTGGTTTCTTCTTGCACGAAACAGTTTAGTCAAATATACTTACATTATGGCATCTAACCATTTTCGTGTATCCGAAACTTAATTTCATGAATTTGTTTTTCTTTATAATATATAAAATGTAAATGACACATTAAAAAGTACTTTCAATAAATTCATCAAATTTGTAGACCTTTTTTCCATTGTGTATGAATTGCTTATTACTTCCATAAAACCGAAATGTTATTTCCAAAAATATTCATTCACGCATAGAAACATAATACTGGAGAACCTATCATAGGTTTTTGGTAGAATGAGCATCTAAGAAAAGATGACGAGAGCCATCGTTTTTTGGGGGTTTTGTGTGTGTTTTTTGTTTTTTGTTTTATGAAATGTTGTATTTGCCTTCAGATCATTTTTTCGAGTACGCTCGGTAGAGGCGGTAAACATTAAATGTCATTCGGATGAGACGAAAAAAGGCTCCATATTATTGTAGGTGACGGCACATTTCCTGTTACTCACACCTCCACGGCATTCTCCTGTGTCTATACGTTAGTGAGCAATAGTTGAATAAAACGTTAAACAACAAAACAACAACAAGATAGGTTGCAAGATGTTCGATTCTTCGCCAGGGAATGACTTTGGGCAACACATAACCGATGTCACGTGCTAGTGATTGGTTTGGCACGTTTTCTAGATTCCTCAGTGCCGAGGAAATGATCCTAAGCATACAACAGAGTATTAAACTATTAACAGATATACTTACTTTGTAATAGAAATTTTATTCCAGTTAAAATATGACAAACTAATGTTATAACAAATAAAGTGACGAAAAATGATATGAATTGTTGTGCATTCCTCACATTAATAGATACACAATTATTGGGATTAAATTTTCCATCGACAAGACAACATTATACCTCACAATTGTGATGTAAATATAGAATTGAATGAATACTAACATGCAAAAGAAAGTCGAATTTCTAAACAAATGCAAGTTGTGGATGAATATGATCTAAAAAATGAATAAGCTGTAAAACTGAATTAAGATTGTGATGGGACAGATTGCTGACAGGAACTAGCATTTGAAAGACTGAAACACCAAAAAACAAAAACATATACAAAATATGCCTGACAATGGAATATGAAATGAGAAAATAAAGTTATACGCGAACAAAAATGTTGGTGGAAAAAAATCTTGATAAGGCAACTTCGGTGAACGGTTTCTATGGATTTCATATCAACTTGCGGATAAACGTTAACATTCAAGAAGATGGGACTAACGAAATATTTGGACCACATATGAATAAATGTGTTTAACACTTTTGATTCCACATCTCGTGAATGACTCTTCACAAGGCTACCTGATTAAACGGAGACAAAACCAGTCCCAATAAAGGGCCTCAAATGTTTGTCTTTTGAATAGGCATCTCAAACATGCAAATACATAATGTGACACGGGATCTCGTTTTAAAAAAGGTTGAATCAGAACCAGACTCCATTTTCACTCAAAATGCCATGACCTAGGTAAACGAATACTTCAGCCCACATATCAGGTGCTTGGGTTTCTCATGACCAGGAATCGAACCTAGATCCCCCTGCACTCAAGATTATAAATCGTATGATTAGATTCAACAGTGGCATGGTTCAAAAACATGAAAGGTTGAATGTTATTCGCAGGTTTAATTAACATATTTATATTGAAACAATTTATATTAAGCCCTGGTATATTGAAAACCCGCTTAATTTAAAATGAATGTTGTTTCCCATGACAAATTAATCCAATATCATTTTAACCAAATGATTTTGGAAATCTTTCGATTTCTATATATGCATATTTGACAGGAGTTATTCATTTGCTACTATGACAATATTTCAAGGCGTAAGAGATTGAAATCTAAGAGACTCTTAATATACTGTCACCTACGCCTAACAAATCAATAAGCATAAACAACATGTAAGAGAATAGATTGCAACAAGTTGTGCAGCACTATAGATTACAGGATTAAAAGGATTCCTAATTAACTCATAGAGCATCCTGATCACATCTCAAAGTAATTTAGACATCTGTTTGCGGCACTTTAGTTACTCTAAATGACGTGACACCGCCAGGGATGTTTATTTCAGACCCAAAAACCATTTTGATAGCATTTGAAGCATGCTAATCAAACAGATGCGTGGTAGAACTTGTACATCCACAGACAGCTTAATGTGATGGTCTCATCCGTGGTACGCTAAATCTGATTTCCTCTGTCTTTATGATATTGGATTTTATAATCATTCCTTTGACTTGTGAGCTGTTGCAATGTGACATTGGAAGGCATGCTGATATTAACTATTTCGTATTCATAAGAGGACCATCGCTATTTCAGAGAAACAATATCCATATACAGTGGAACCAAATTATACTGAATTTCCGCTTAATTTGAAATAATTTTCATTCCCCGACTAAATAACTTACTACTACTCTAGATTTAGAAATTTTCGCGGAACCTTATTTTGGCGAATCGAGCCATTCATTTATTCGCAACACTATATTTTCGCGCATGTGCATGTTATGTATATTGCATGATACAATGATATCTAAGGGTTACTTGTTTAGCGAGAACTTTTATGCGTAATGTAATTACGCGCAATAAAATTCTCGCAAGTAAAACTGGATTTACAGTAGTTTCACCCGATTATTTTAAAAACCCTTTTTATTTGCCAGAAAACCTCCATTCCTCTAAAGTTTCAATATATACAGGTTCTGCTGTAGTCAGTTTTAGATATTGAAAACATAGATGTCAATTCATAAATCATAAACTCCATGAAATTCGGAGAATATGATACATTATGGAGGATTGGACAAATGTGGACGTCTGTAAATCCAGAAATGAGATCAGGTGCCATGGAAAAAATATCTCATGTAGACCAGTCACATATACCATAAATACAAGGTTAAATCAAATTAAATTTTCGCATTCAGAATTCTCTCAAGAATTATTGTGTATAGCAAGGATCACTTTATCATACGGTTACTATAATTGTGAAGAACGGTCTAATTCTTTTGACGAATGAATTACTTGTTTAAATGAGTTAATTTATTCCTGATACGCATGCTATAAAATTAAATTAAATGAGCATAAAGGGAAGTTCTAAAACCCAAGTCCTAATAAATATGACAAGTCTCAGTCTTAACTGGAAAACATTTGCAAACGGTATGGAATAAGGTGGCTGGAAGGAGTCAGCGTCCCCTGTTGGCATGGCAACGTGTCATACCCACTGCAAATGTTTCATGGTAGAAATCTATTTTTGATCCCACCCATGACAATTACACAAGCATACGGTCCCATTCATTTTCTATTGGTTTTGAAGAAACTCTAATAAACATACTTCGCTATAGACCCTTATCCTTCCTTGAAAAAACTGCAAACTTTGTACTAATAGTACACCTAATATGCTATTATATGTCACGTCAACATTCTGCCATACTGGATCTACTTGTTCAAAATCACAGAAATCGTCATGCCTGACGAATAGAAATGATTTGGGATTTAAAGATCACAATGGAAAAATAGGATCAGGATTCAAACGTCCACATTTGTCTTGTGTTTTTCACGTCACAA
>JACSZP010053854.1:0-11120 GCA_016161895.1 Pinna nobilis | reverse complement strand
AATAAAACTGGATTTACAGTAGTTATTATGGTAGGTTTTTCATAGCCCGTTTTCGAGCCCAGGACCTTTGCGTTGACGGCTAGGTTAAGTATTAAAAATCTGGCATGATTAGAATGATAAAGAATACTGAACACCGCCCGCAGAAAGATATCCAGCAAAATAAATTAGCTATAAAAAGTGGAACATACAATCGAACCCCGATATATTGAAACCGATGGGCAATCACCCTTTCTTTAAAATAACGCAGTAAAAGCAGAAATAAACAAATGTATCAGGAAATGAAAATTATTTAAAACTTAGTGGGATTTCAATGTATCACAGTTCATTATAAGTGAGTGTCACTGCATCTGTTCCGTGTCACAGTAGGTGTCGGCACGTTAAAGAATCCATCTTGCTCTACGGTAATAAGTGTCGAGCATAGACATAATTTGTCGCCCTTCACCGGCACACATTGACGTGTCCATATAAATGGAAGATTTTTGAATGGTTTGTATAATAACAATACAATATAATGCAATACACTGTATTTGTCCTGATTATAACAGATTAGAACAGAGATGTTTAAAATGAAATACTTACATTTTACACAGGTGGTCGTACCGCAGGTATTGGGGCACATTGCGACTCCTTCGGGATGACTGGGATCACAGAAAAATTGTTTATATTTACTGCATTCGGGTGCGTCAACACATGAAACTAGAGAATAGAGAAAAATAGTATTTAAAAAGGTATATAGCCTATGCCTATATACGATAGAGGAAGACTAAAATCACCCTAAAAAACTTGGCTGCCAATAATTTCCTACATATCAAAATAACAACAATTTATATTATACCATAACATTGCATATCATAACGTAATATAGAATCAAAGCCGAGAATATCTGCGCATGCGCAGCGTGTGCATTTGATTACCTGCAAGTCGTATGCTGTTAACATGCAGTTGTCATTTGCTGTAACCGGTAGATAAAACCTGAAAAACACTCATTGCTTAAAAAAAATTTAAAAAGAATAGCTGAAACACTGAGATCTAGTTTGTGTCAGTTAAAAG
The DNA here is from genome assembly GCA_016161895.1 of Pinna nobilis. NCBI lineage: Eukaryota > Metazoa > Mollusca > Bivalvia > Pterioida > Pinnidae > Pinna > Pinna nobilis. The sequence continues at coordinate 10,070 of JACSZP010053854.1, read as the reverse complement.
ATATAACTTACGCCCGTTTTATAACTTTTGAAAACTAAAGAAATTCGAAACATTATCTCTAAAAATGATTGGAAACAGAGATATGTTTGCGTCGAAAATAATGCATACGTTGTTCCATTTATGAAAATATGCAATGATTCATGGGTAAATACGGACCTCTGAATACAGCAGCTGTTTGATCAGGTGCCTAGGAGGAGTAGGCATCCCCTGTTGACCGGTCATACCCGCCGTAAGCACTATATCTTGATCAGGTAAACGGAGTAATCCATGTGTACAACAAAATAAGTTAAGCAATATATTTTTTTTTTCATCCCGTATGTAATACTAGTGGGGCCTCATTGATCCGGACACCCTTGTGTGCAGGTGAAATATTCGGATTAAAGGAATCATCTGGATTACTGAAGCACAGTTTTTTAAAGTGTCACAGTAGGTCTTATCCCGTTAAAACACCTCAATTGATCAATGGTCACTAGTGCCGAGCACAGGCAACAGTCACCTTGCTCTTAATCGGCACATGGTGACGTCTCCACAAATGTGAAAGGATCTCGAGTGGGTCGAAGTTAACTTACCTGTATGCGTTTTAGTGGTTGTGCCCCTCGTTGTTGTAGTAGTAGTCGTGGTGTGAGTAGTGGTACTGGTCGTCGTTGTAGAATTAACCGTGACGGTAGCTATAGTAACATAAAATATAAAACAGTTAAGTATAATTCTAAATTTGAACTTAATATTTCTTCATATTGACAATACAGAAGAACGCTACGGAACCCGTGCCTCTCTAAAACAACACAGCTGAGAGTGCCCACCTTCAAGCTGGGCACCATGAAACTAAAGAATTTACTCAAGTTTGAGAATTTTCTAAACTTCAGTTTCTCAGTCATTGCGATATAGGGATTGGCGGGGGGGGATTCTCAGACTTAGTAAACTCTTAAGTTTTGTGGAACCAGCAATGCATGTGAACGACTTTTCTACTTTCGAGTTCCCGTGTTATACACATTAAACATGATATATTTATTGTCCCGGTTGTAGGATATGTTTGTGTTTTTCATTGCTCATGTTTCCGTACAACAAGGGCAATAAATTGTTTATCGAACCGAAATACAAAATCACTTGAATCATAAAAAAAACTCTTCATGTCTACTTTATTTCAAACGAACGTATTATTGATAATTAAATGTGAAACAAAAACACAGTCTTAATTCCAATTCCACTCATTGCGAAATGTGCACCGCCTGATATCTTGACATATTTCAATAAAATACACATTGTTAAAGTTAATCCTTAAATATGAGAAAGCGATATAAGGTTAATATATCATGATAAACTATCCGTACAAAAAAACAGCAAATCCAGCAAAGACCATAAGCTACAAAGAGCAGGTTTATCTGTATAGAAAGAGGTGTGCTTACGTGTTCTACATGTACCACAAGTAATGGGACAAACTTTCTGTCCTTCTGGGTGACTGGGATCACAGAAAAATTGTTTATATTTACTGCATTGTGGTAGGTCGACGCAACCGCCTGAAACAAAAATCAAGCAGTCAAAATCTTAAATCCAATATGTCCTTGCTACTGCCTTACATGTGGACCGAGAATTAAGCGGTAAAAGAAATGGACAGTGATCGCTCTTCTTTACGAAATACAAAATAAAGAGTTGGGCAAACACGGACCACTGAAGGGATCAGGTGCCTAGGAGGAGTGAGTGAATCCTGCTGACCGGCCACGTCCGCCTTAAGACTCATATCTTGATCAGATAGATGAACAGAAATAATTCTTAGTCTAAATCAGTGTGTAAAGAACGGTCCATGAATTTGCTATAACCCAATACAATGGAGCTGGTCAATAACGAAGTCGAAGGGGATTCACTTTTGAATTCGTTATATACATCCTTCGTTTTAAGCATCAGACTATATTACATATGTAGATAAATAGTCATTCTTTTCAGGGATTTTATTAGTTATAGCACTGACTTCACTTTAAGACGATTCGTTATATACCGACTTTACGGTATAAACATACTTTATATTATATGATCTTATGATACGTTGTCATTTTTCCGTGTTTTGTGTCAAAGCTCGCCTTTTGATCGTAAGGTTATGGGTTCGAATCGGTACTGTGGACAGGACTAGTTCCCTATCCTTCGGATTCTACATTTAAACCGAGGTGTCCTGGCAAAGTAGGTACCGTGACGCTTAAGAACCCTTAATGCTGAAGTTACACAGCCCCTCACCGGTATACGGCGACGTTTTAGTGGAAGCAAAAGATTGAAACATTAAAAAAAAACAGTCAACCGACTTTATCATCGTGAAGTCATTATTTAAAAAGATGCAATAGCATATATGTGCAAAATAAGATCGGTTTTCCTGCAAGTCATTTGTTATTAACGTTAGTTATAAACGGTTAAAAACACAGAAAAATACTTATATCCTTGACACTTATAAATTTAGACTAAAGAGTGAAATCTATTTGAAGACAGTAGTATGCGATATCTTATTTCCATGGTGAAATATTTAGTAGAGTAATAATTGATTACGAAATGTGATATTTCTGCATGAACATGAATGAATTCAAAATGTCTCACGGAGAGTAAGCATTATTTTTGCGTAGAAAATGTTGACTGAATGGTTCAATGTATCAAAGTTTGGGATATTTCAAACATGAGTAAAGTGTACAGGTCTATTGTTACTTTTTAATCAAATCGTGCATGAATAAAGCAATTTATATTTTCTTGACTTTCGTTAACACTAACCTTTATATTGGAGTCGTTAAAGAATGAATTAATTCAATGTAATTCAGTATGCAACACAATACTGTTGAAAATAAGGAGGTCGCTTACCAGGTGCACTTGTACTAGGCGCCATTGTAGATGTAGACATGGTCGTAGCTGTAATACATAACAAGTGAAGATGAATTTTATACAGCAAAATTTTGCTCTTTTTATTTCCGCCTCTATTCGTCCTCATCCACAGTGGACGTATTCAAAAATGCATATTCACCCAATAGAATTAAGACGGGCGAATATTACACCGGATGAAAATAACCCTGCATACAGTATTGTTGTTCAACGTTCCACTTATAAATCTGTAACTTAAATGGAGACGTCACTGTGCGCCGGTGAAGGGCAGCAAAGTTGGCCTTTGCTCGGCACTATGACCATTTAGCGGAGAGGGATCTCTAACATGTCGTTCTATAATGTGACGAGGGACTTTGCTTCCGAACATGGAATGTCAACCGCTGCGCGGTGCCAATTTTTCAATGTTAAAATTGTAATGAAAATGCCCTCACCACATTATAGAGAAAATACTTTCCAAATCTTCACCTGTCTGCCTTGGAATTTTGTCTAGAGAGTAAATGTGAGTACTACTCTATCAACCGGAAGGTCGGTGGTTCAAATCTCAATGGAGGCGAAAGGCTATTCTTGTACTGTCGAAAGGGACACCATTAACCTAGGTCATGTATTTCGTTATGTCTGAAGACATACAACCACCATCATAGTCAAATGACCGTACGTTATTACCGATTATAGGCTATTCTTTAAAACCCTTAAGCATCACTCAAAACAGGAGTGGTAATCAAAACATAATGTTACATACATAGGTTCTCCTATACTACAATGGTTTGATCATGGAAGATGTACAATCTCGAAATTCATGAGTTTAGTTGAGTTGTATCGTTGCCATACCCAATAATTTTTCACTTGTATGTAGAATACACCGTGTGCCGGTGAAAGGTGACACATTTTTTAACGTGCCAACGCCTACTGTGACACGGGTCCTAGGTTTTTACTGTCTCGTTGGAAAGACATGTACAGGCAACCGTTACCTGGATTCGGCTTGAACGCCGAACCACTGGATTCGAAGTCGAACACTCTTACCACTAGGCCGTGTTGGTCCCGGATATTTGCTTATTAGGCCATTTTACAAGGTAGTCCTAACGGATATGACGTCTTGAAATAAAACTTCCGGTAACGTTAACCGGTAAATAATTCACCAGTACTCACATGTCCGGCAAAGGCCACACGTAACAGGACATAACCTCTGTCCCTCGGGATTGTATGGGTCACAAAACAAGTCTTTATAGGTGGCGCATTGAAGTGACTCTGAACATCCACCTACAAAATATCTATATTTACATTAGAATCCCTTTATACTGAACCCAGGTATATTGAAATCCGGTAAATTCGAAAACCCCAAGTGCTCGGGACGGCTGATAAACTTCGAGTTTTCGAGACTTCGAGTTTTCCAAAAATACGATATATCTCAAGCTTAACACTATTCCGCTGGCACAAACTCTCTTATTTGCTCCCTTTTCCGTACACTGTTTTTATTATGCATCCATTTGGTAAATATTCTAAAATAATTTAACATTGTCGTCATCTTGATTGCTAAATAAAAAGCCGGTAATCAAGATGTCTGTCAAAAATTGGGATTTCAAAAGAATGAGATATTTCACAGGTATTTTAAGCTTTGGACTGTGGGATTTATTCGAGAGATCGTAATTTTCGACGTTAACATTCGAAAGACCGAGAGTTAATTTCGTTGATTTATTAAGAGAAAAAATCGGTATCGTAGCTTTACTTCAGGAGATCGAGAACTTCGAGAGATCGACGTTCGAGTTTTCAAGATTCGACTGTAATTGTAATCTCCTGGCTTATTAACTTATACAGTATATGAATCAAGATATTTTTGAAAACCTGGTAACTGGAATTATAAACAGATACCCTAGANNNNTAAAGTTAAGTTTCCAAACTGTAATGTTTATTCACCATGTCACCCTCTCGAAATCACATCGTCGCCCTTATCAAAATGGTCATCGGAAACGTGCCGGCCGCCATGACAGTATTGCAATTTCATGGGTCAAGCTATTTTTGGAATAGTGTTGCTCTAAATGTCGTCATAGAAGTTGAATACATGTATTCATATTTAGAAGGCGGATGTTTGCAGGTGTCATCTTTTCCTTATTGTGCTACACCGCAGGCCGGTAACACGGTGACTGCTATGTATAGAAAAGGGAATAATGAAACCATAAGGCTTTTTGGTCATTTGTCTTCAATTTCATATATTTTACCTGTTTGGTCCGAACTTTCGTAATTCGGGATTTTGTTCAACTCTCCGGAATGTTGTAAAGTGTCTGAGTGATAAAGACGTGTTTATTTATACATCACAAGATAAAGCTCGTGGTTGATTCCGTTCCATGAATCAAAGAATACCTACGAAATTACGATAGTCCACGATACCATTTTCCCTTTCGATTTCAATATATCCGAGTTCGACAGTAGCTCATTGCCAGAGCAACGTACAACCATGTTTATACTCTGGAAGTTGGATTTCAGATTTTGAGGGGTGGTTTTGGATATGGTCTAAAACCCATATTCCGTATTTGGTTTCGACACATTAAAACCCTCACTTTTGAATGATCCAATTTAATGAATATAGGCCAGAATTTTACCAGAATTAAGTGATGTGTCTATAAATTGATCTATAATAGATTGAAGTATTCTTGATTGGGTTAGTTGGTTGTATTAATGTTTAACGTCCCACTCAGTAATCTTTCACTTATATGGAGACGTCAACGTGTGTCGTGAAGGGCGACACATTTTGGCTATGCTCTGCATGTATGGCCATAAAACAGGGATGGTTCCTTAATGTACCGACAATTAATGTGGCATGGGACCTCTATTTTTACTGTCTCATCCGAATGACAGAAACGGCCAACCGTATATTGGCTTAGCCTCGAACCCCGGACCTCTCGATTCGACGATCAGCACGCTAACCACATGGCCACGGCGGCCGCGTTTTACTAGCTAAAAGTCTAGACATTTCGCTTTAAATTCACTGTTTTCTGAATGGTCGAATATTTTAATTTCTAAAGTTATTTTAGCATAATACACGAAGAAAAGAGAAAGTTTTCATGTAGATCGGAGAGAAAACGAATATCATGTTGTAAACGAATGAAAACTTATTGGTTAGCCGACACTGATTACGTAAGTTATGTAATTAAAGATATACCCTGACCTGTAGGCGTGCTGCTGACTGAATCTGTAGTTACAATACCTACAAAGATAATTATTATAAAATGATGTGGCTAATACAAGTATTATAGTTAAGAAATACGAAAACAAGTTAAAGACCAGTTATCAAGGCATAGATACAATTTGCATCAGAAGATTGTCTGCTATAAATTTATTCAACTCATACAAATGAAAAGCATGGCGGGTATGAGTGGTAGACAAGGATCGCTTACTCCTCCTACGTACCTGATCCCACCTCTAAAGTGGTCCGTATTTGTGGGAGTCTTTATTAAGTACGCCTTAGAGCAGTAATGAGATTGAATGATGTTGGTAACCATCAAATGCCCATACACTTAACTTGCCCGTATGCTTTAAGACTGGCGGATACAGCAAAGGGAAGCGTAGAGAAAGTCTTCTCTCCTCGCTTCTAGATGAAAAGTTAGGTAACAAGCAGTGATTGACCTGATAATTCCTATAGGAAAGACAAATATAACGGGTTCGGCGAACACGGACCCAGGGACACACCAAAGGTGGGATCAGGTGTCTAGGGGGAGTAAGCATCACCTGTTGACCGGTCACACCAGCTGCGAGCGGTATTTGTCGATCATGTTAAAGGCCGGGTTTTTTCTCCCATTGGAGAAATTTCAATCACAGTAACACTACACATCAGTAAGTGTCTATGTTATCACAGAGCAGGGGTAACAGAATAAGATGGTGATAACATCTGGGTGTAATCAGTGACCACATCACTGACCAGCCTCAGTATGTAAACATATCGCTTGTCTTGCTAGCGTAATAATACCGTCTGTTTAGGACATAAAGAAAAGCATAAACAACAAGAATCTTATGCTCACAACAATAAATGTATTAAATTTCAATTTCAACATTTTTTATATAATTAAATATTTAATTTACTATGTCTCATCTAATAATACTGCTGTTATTTTCACAGCAACAGAGATGGCCTCAGATGATTCCTCTTCCTGGAGCAGCAAATGTTATTGTACCATCTGTTAACTAACCGTTAGCAATGTCATATCACCCTTGCTAATTTGAAAATGGACTCCTCCAAATTCATCAGTTTAAAATAATTTGATTATTTTTATTAAAAAGCTGATAATCTGAAGCACTAAATTTCACAATTTAAGTATTCAAGTAAAATACATGTAGGTAATGAAGTAAGCAAAATTCTGATGAGATCTCTTCATTATTTTCTCTTAAATTTTAAAATATAATGGAGCAAGTGAGACACTGTTCAGTAGATTGAATCTGAAATCGGTCTGCCATTTTTAATTTAGGTCCACTATTTACAGGGGAGCCCCGCCTTTAACGGAAAAATCCGTAGTAAAAATCTTATCTTAATTGCATATTAATTACTATAACTACTATCGATTAAAGAGCGAAATGAAAAGCTATTTGTTATTATCTTTTAAACTACAAACTGAGAGGGATTACTCAAATAAATTATATCTTATTCATGAATGAATTAATAAAATAATTAGACTAGTTTTTTTTTCGTTTTTAGAAAACCAGATTTAGAAAGCGAAATTAAATTCCATATAATATGATACAGAACGGCAAAAGCGCGGAATAAAGCATTCGCGTATTATATTAGAGTAAAAAATTTATTTTTGCCCGCCCAGAGGTAGGAATACATTCAGATAATCATTGCTTTCCAAGACAAGTCATTAAACCTTAAGAAAATATGACTTGTCGCAGATAAACAGATTTCTATGTCATCTTATTACCAGTGCTATGATTTGTTTATAATACAACATTACCAAATCAGAAAATGAATTTATCAAAATGGGTGAAATAGAAGATACCAAGGGGCATTCCTAATATAATAAGAAAACGACAGACAAAATCGTGGCCAAAACAAAAAGGAGACAAAATTACAAACAGAAATACACAAATGCACTTTAAAATAAAAATAGTGTAACACGAACCCCACTAAAAAAACGGGGGTGAGTTCAGGTGCTCCGGAAGGGTAAGCAACTCCTGCTCCACGCGTGGCACCCGTCGAGTCACACATTTTCGAATACAAGAATAAGTCACAATCGGTGAATAAATTAACTATGAATATCCATAGTAAGGGGTTTGTGTGTCGGTATGAAGCTGTTAATTGCATAAAATCTATGATTGCTTGAGAGAATACCTGGAGAGTACCTGGCTGTGGATGAGTGGGTAATAACCAGCGCTACAGTGCTAAGTATGAAAAGAATATTATTCGACAGCTCAGATTTGCACTTAACACACGAAGTTTTCTGCTGTTTTCATTTTCCCCGATATTTACGTATAGACTCTCCACCAGTCGTCGATTGTGTTTGATCCTATAATAAAGGACACTTACTATTGCAGAGATCCTTGTTACACAAATCACCGTGGTCACAGCACTTAGCACAGTGAGATGATCCCGGGGAATCGGACTGACTCTCTCTTTTACCAACTGCTTGTTCTGGTATATATGGGATATAGGTGTGATTAAAACAGTTCTAAAATAGAATCAAATGGACATGTTATTACTGACAAACAAGTTGATGCTACAGGCGTTCCAACGGTCTCGGTTTAAGTCACCTTTTTTTCATAAATTCTACGGTCAACTGTCTGTTTTACCGAAACAGCCTATTATTAGGTCGTGTCTCATACTACGTGTTAGGCCATTCTTTACAAACTGATTGACTACGGATTACTCAGTCTACATGATCAAGATATAGGGCCCACGGCGGGTGTGACCGGTCAATAGTGGATGCTTACTCCTGCTAGGCACCTGATCCCATAACTGCTGTGACCATGGGTCCGTGTTTGCCCAAATCCTTATAGAAAATGTGATATCGATCACTTTTCGTTACCTATATATTTTCACGTCTCAGCTGATGTAGGGTTAATGTGGCTCAATAGGTAACGTATAGGCCTCCTTGTTACGAGGTGGTCTGTTAGAAACTGCGCGTAGCGTGAAAAAAACCCTTAATGCGCTATGGCAATGAGTGCCGACCATAGTTATATCTCCTGATAAGTGAACGATTCTTGATTGGGAAATTTATCTTACAATAATCAATCATTTAGTCAGTTACTGTAGGATATGACAAATTGAGAACAGTGTGGAGAATTGTGAATTCCGGGTTCAAAACAAAAATACTACGATGCTTTATCGGAAATATTATAATAATGTATGTACGAATTGATTGATTTCCAATAGAAGAGTTATTTCCCTTCCGTAGCCATATATTATAGAAACATATTCCTTTTGCTGAAAAAATCAACCAAATTATATGACTCTAACTGCGCCTCCATGGCCGAATGGTTGGAACATTGCCCTTCACACCACTCAGTATCTAAACCCTAGCCAGCGCGGATACGGACCTAAACTGATAAGCTGAGAAGATTTGTCAGTTTTCCACACTAACAAAGATTGCTGAAATGAGTTGAAGAGCTTCTGTTCATGAATGTTTTATTAAACTTGAAAATTAATTGGACTTTGAAAAGAAATTAAAATTTATGTTTTGGAACGGTTGTACCTCTTAACTAATGTGATTTTTTTTCTTTATCCAAGATACCTTATTAAGGCCTATAAATCGTGGATAATAATAAATAAAAAAGATAAAATAGACTTGAGTACCTGCGGATGAACACAACCCATCCTGAATCTGATCTGTTTGTGAACATAGTATGCCTCCGAATAACAAACCTATTAAAAAAAGAGTGCGAAGTGTTTTTGTAGTTGTTGTTTTTATATTATTGTTGTAACATGCCCCACTCAGAATACTTTCACTCATAAAGGAAAGTCGCCGAACACTCCCTCTCCCCTAAATAAATGCGACCCATGTTCAGCACCTACGATCATTGAGGGATCTTTAACGTTACGACAAATACCGCAACACGGCGCTTCAATTTTTCTATCTCATTTGAAGAACAGAAGGAAACCATCCGTCCTTGTCGTAAATCATACCCCCGATCTCCGGGTCAGAAAGCAATCAACGAAAGCTATAAAAAGAAAAAAGCATTGACATTGATTATGAATAAATAACTTATTTCGGAAATGAAAAACAAGGCTGCTGATTCCAATA
>JACSZP010053851.1:0-12528 GCA_016161895.1 Pinna nobilis | reverse complement strand
GTTTGACTTTGTTTATTTATGTAGGGCGACCCAATAAATCATACAGGTAGATGTTATTTGTGTTTGTTGTGACATGTGTAGAAATTTGTGTAAAAGTAAGTCAGATATATATTGCTCCTGGTGTATTTACCTGACAAGCTGGACCACAGAATTGGCAGGTAAAAACAAACACCTGATTTAGATGATGTCTTCTGCACCTAAGCCATGGTACAACTATAAACTTACCTAATTCAGTCCGACAGTTTGACACTACAAAAACTGAAATATGAAAAATGTATCTCTCCTGAGCACTGCTTGGTGGCCATTTCTGATTAACCTCAGAACCTTTTTTAGACCAGGTTTTGTCCTTATTTATAGGTATTGTTTTGTATTTTTTGTGAATTTTTGACTGTGGCATGGTGACTGTGGTTCTAACTCCCATCTGAGGACATGAAGCTAATAAGGTCAGTTGGGTGATTGTATTGTTGATTAACGTCCCACTTAAGAATCTCTCACTTACATGGAGACATCACTGTGTGCAAGTGAAGGGTGACAAATTTTGTCTATGCTGGACACTTATGGCCATAGAGCAGGATGGGTTCTTTAATGTGCCAACACCTACTGTGACATGGGACCTCTGTTTTTATTGTCTCATTTGAATGACAGGGACAGCCAACCACAGTGTGGCTTGGGCTCGAACCCTGGACATCACATTCAGAAGTCGAACACACTAACCATTAGGTCAGGGCCATCCTAAAGCGACTAATGAGCAGGCATCAAGTATATGTATAAAAATATTAGATAAGACATTAAATAAGCCAATTGTCTTTGCGTGTGATATAATTTCGACATGCTGTGATGTAAAACAATTTGCAATATGCCATATTGAACAGACTTGATTCATAATTCATGTATATGTAGGTGAAACATAAGAATGCACAATTGATTTTTCTTATCAAACAGTGTCAGGAGCTGAAAAAAATCTACAACAAATTTGTCCCAAGGTGTGCAGGTTTAAGCACCTGTGAAAAAAAAATAATTCAGTCATCTGTTTTGTTTTGGTCATGTCAATTTCACATGTCTCTTGTCTTGTTATGTCATCTTGGACAAGCAGGTGTGACAACCCATCTGAACATTACAACATTTTTGCAGTAATTCTGTTCTTGTAGTAGTTGAACACATTTCTGTGTTGGCCCAGGACCTTTGTACACTAATAATGTAAATTAATCATGTATTACATCAAAAAGTGAGTCGGGCCTTGTAGATTATGGATCAACACCAAAGGGCGCGTGAAAACAAATCTGACATTGGAATGGCTGAAACCTGCCATTCCTACCCTGTCATCTTGTCCCTCTCACCTTCCTTATGTGTTCGTGATTGACAGCAGGTGTAATTGAAAATTAAGTACAGATGTACCCTGTCAGCTGTTGTAATTGATTACATAAAGTATTTGTTATGACTTCTGTGTAACTGATTCATTGTGATATTTGACACAGTTATGGCCCTTGATAGCATAAATGTACATGTATATTCCTATAAAGCCACATGTAAAATTAATTTTCTTACATAAACTCATCTTTTATTGTCTTTTGATATACTGGTATGGACTTGTATTCTTGGACAGGTTATACTATATACTCTTGACAACACAGAAAGTAAATAATGAAGCGACATATTGTGTTGAGGATTGGCAAAGGACCTTACGAACTGTACCTCTTTCTTCGTTTAAATATTGATTTATGTTTCATATTAAAACACTCATATTCTGACATTGCTGTATATTGTGGCAGCGCTTCTCACTACCCCCATCACAGCCTGTGTACCTTAAGATTTTTTTTGCTATGATGTTGTGTACTCGCTAAATAGGTCAAATCCTCACTTTCGTTGAAATTCCCAGTTTTTAAAGCAAAAATGTGAGTTGTACATTGATATACTAAATCCATTGATTAAAATGCAACTATTTTCAAAAATAATAATTCACATGGGAAAAATGTATGGTATATATTTGTTTCTTTTTTTTTTGTACATGTATATCTCTGTATGATCATCCAGTGATCGATATACAGTCTACATTGCCTTAGTGACCCACTGAATTAAAGGACTACCTGTCTTATGTGACCTAAATGTAATGATGCCAAAAATGGCTTTTCCACATATAAACTACCTGAATTAGGAGACCACCTGTCTTATGTGACCCTTTTTGCTCCTTATCTTAGAGTTTCTTAAAATAGGATATATAGACTGTATTTGCCAACCTTGCCTTTACTATCATTAGTATTATTTGTACACCCACACTCATGACAATTTTGATAGTAACATTTCTTTAATTCCAGTCCCACCCAGCATGAATGTTGCAAGGGGTGGCTTAAAATTAGAGGCAGTAAACTAGTTTTTAATTTCATAGAGGGCTTATGCTTATAAAATCTATGGTACATTTACATGATGGATACATTTGCACTGCCATAGGATTTTTTTTTACCACTTTGTAAAAGCATTTTTTATTTGTATCTTTTTAGTTACAAAACTTTTCAACTGAAATACCGAACTTTACAGCAAAAATAGAAAGTAAACAGTCTTAACCCACGATAACTATCCTCAGCTCGAAGTTTATGCATTTTAAAAGCTTGATAACAAACTTTTCAAGTTTCAAAATGACACAAAATTCACTCATACTTTGGGTAATTTGCATAATAAACGGCCCATCGTAAGCTAGCTACATTTTCTATTTAAATCTTTTTTTTTGTATATATGTTTAAAATTCCATCTTTTATGGCTGAGTGTTTGTTGTCAAATAAAAAAACATTAGGAGAAATTCATGACCTTCAAACGACATTCACTTTATTTGTCCTGTCTATCAGTAATGCATAAATCCTGTATAATGTTCCTTATATTACGTACCCCTGAACAATATTGTTAAACAGACCAATTTCAGTTACTTACAATGAACGATGGAAGACATGTATAAACTGCTCGTAAACAATTTAGGGTTTTTTGGATGTCTATGAGATATGTAAAAATTTTAGTTGAATTAAAATGCCCATATTTGTATAGCATACCCCAATGCGTTTTAAATGAATGAGGTGAATTTCTTGTCAAAATAAGAAAGATTTGAGTCTATCAACTTCTCTCATTTTGAAAATCATAATGGGATGTAAATTCACAGCATTCTGTTTTGCTTGTTAGTTGTTGCCTAGGAGATTTAGTGAGAAAACAGATCCCTGTGGGGTCAGAATTTTGTATATTCATTTACTTTCATGGTAACTTTATGTTGCAAAGTGGAAACATTTATTTCTATGCCCCCATAATCAGAGATTTGGGAGTCGTTTAGTATTTGGTCTGTCTGTTTTTGACTGTTTGCAAAACTTTATCTTGTTCATTACTTTTAAATGGTAAGTGATATAGCTTTCGTTTTTCTCATGTATGGTTTGAAACCAAATTTTTGGATTCAGTAACCTTCTTTCCAAAAACTTACTTTGCTTCTGTAATGGGACATTCATATTTCATTAACATGTTTTATTCAGTTTCCATATGAGTTATGATCAATAGTGCCAGCATTGTGAAACAACATTGTGGCGACTGCCATGGAGTAGTGGTTAGCATGTTCGACTTTGAATCCTGAGATGCAGGGTTCGAGCCCAAGCCATTGTACAGTTAGCTGTCCCTGTCTTTCGGAGGAGACAATATAAACTAAGGTCCTGTGTCACAGTAGGTTTTGGCATGTTGAAGAACCCTCCCGGCTCTACGGCCACTAAGTGCCAAGCATAGGCAAAATTTGTCGTCCATCACTGGTACACGGTGACGTCTCCATATAAGTGAAATATTCCTGAGTTGGACATTAAACAAAAGTACAACCAACCACCCGAAACAATATTGTGACAACAACTCATAGATAGGTTCCAACAGCTTATGGGGTTTTTCCAATGCACACACAAAAGGCTGGTGGTCTTTAATTTTGGTATGTTTAAAGCAACTGCATCTCCTGCACTATGTTAAATTGGATCTCATCGTGTGACCGAAAAATGCCCTGTTTAGCCACGTAGAAGAAATGCACCACAAAAAAATGTGATGTTTTTACATTTTAGAAATATTTCTTCTCACTTATTAATTGAGTAGGTGTAATACTAACACCACAGTAAGTACATGTATACAGATGTTGTTTTTTCCATTATTTATTGCTGATTAGTATGGGAATGTGAATTAATTATTTTGTTCAAAGAAAAAACATAACATTAGTATGTACATATATATATATATATATATACATGTATACGGGTACATAGACATTACTTTACAAATCAATATACATACTGTTAACACTTTAACCTTGTGTATATTCTAGATGCTGACAATTTTTGGCTTTGACTCATAACTGTGATAATTTCATAAAAATAGAAACATACAAAAAAACATGTAAGATATATTAGTTTAGAACATCAATATTTAACCACCCCCCCCCCAAAAAAGCAAAAATCTCTGCAGAATCAGAAACATCCTTTTCCAATGCTTCTATTACATGTAAAAGATCCTTTAGAAAGAATTCTCATTATCTGCTAGCTCTCACACCCACCCCAATCAAAATAAAATTGAATTGAAGAAGTACCAAGCGATACTCAAAAAGTACAAGTATCGAATGATAACGGTCTCAACATGGAAAACACTTGCTAATCCCTAACTTAATGGGACCAGGTGTCTGGAAGGAGTTGATAGCCCCCTCCCCTCCCTGGCATATGCTACAGCAATCCCAAAAATGAACTATGAACTACTCCTAAGAACCCCAAAACTAACCAATCTTCCCAAAAAGATTATGTATTTGTTACATATAAATAATAGTTACATATAAATAATAAATAAAGAGTTACATGCTACTGACTGCTATCTCATAATGAGGTATCGTTTTTGGGAATGCACCCATGCATATATTATATTGTTGGTTTTCTTTTTATTAGTTAATACATAGCATGTGTTCTCGTGTTTAGTTTATGAACTGTCTGGCTTAAACCATCATCATATTCTTAAAAAAGGGTAAATACTTGAAAAAGATGTTTGTATGATGAATACTTCTGAGAAAATCCTACATAAGTAATGTCTGACTGGAAATACACATAGCGGATATTTGTTGTAGAGTCAGCTTTAACCTTGCTGACTTTTACTTTTTGACATTGAGTGTAGCCAGTCATATTATAAGTAGGAAGGTGTTTTAATCTCTTGAATACAAATAATTGGTAATTTAGCAGCACATAATTGTTCCACGCTTCAACAGAAAATAGTACATGAACTATTTTTAGCACATTTTTGCTCCAGGAAATGTACATCCTAATCATTTAATGTATTAACCTACTTATTTCTTACAAACCCCACACCTGGGAGGAAGATTGAGATATTGATTCGAATCCCTGTGTATAAACTTTTTAACTTAGCTGAATGATATTGAATTTATTGACTTACAGAGGCACTGGTATAAACTAAGCTGTTCACGACACTTAGTAATAAGGAAGCCTTCTGGCTATACTGTGGTTTCTTCAAGTGTTGTTTTTCAAGTACCTGTCAGCCCCTTTAATCTGCCACTTTCATACGTACCTGTAGCAAACGGACATCAAAATTAGTCTTTCAGTAATTTATGTGTTTTCTTGAGGTTTCATTTTAATATGTAATGGTTCGTTTTTGGCAAACACTTTTATTTCTATATTTTCCTATTTCTATGCTAATTACTTCTTTAATTACATGTACGTGTACTTTCAAGATCATGCAGTTCTCCATTTTTGTCCCAGTCAGAACACCCGACTTTGCATTGGTGAGAACATACATACAAACTCAATAGTTTTCTATAAGAGGATTTATGTTGAATGGATATGATTTATAAGTCTCAACTACGTCCTGTCCCAGGTATTATTTTAACAAATATATACCTGTGTTCCTGTTAGATCGGCAGAGATAGATATTTACCCAGGAGAAACTTGTGGATACACATTTGAACACGTATATAGGTACATGTACCTGGCAGTTGCCATTTAAAATTAAATCATCAAGTTACACTTTGTTTTTTGGCCTTTGGAATTCATTGTCCTTTTTTCTGTAAGTCTAGTTCCTGTATATGTACCTGTATACGGAATATATGAGCCAGGCTTTTTTTAATAGTTGCTATATGTTATCTCTGATTCATCTATACACTATTGTTTGTCGTAAGCTTTTTAAGTAGTTCCGAGTTTTCTTAATCTTCACATAGGTGTATTGTGACATCTTTTGTGTCATACAAAGTATTTCACAAGACATGATGCACCTTTTTACAAGACAAGCTAAACTTTGACACCTGAGTTGTGTTCAGAGTATTTTTATACAGGTTTTGATGTGTGGTGTGAGAGAGAGAGAGAGAGAGAGAGAGAGAGAGAGAGAGAGAGAGATGGACATAGGAAGAAGAGAGGGGCAGGAGGAAGAGAGAGAGTCTAGCCAGCTTTTTCAGCGGTCTTGGACCATAATGGCTCATAATCACATAATTCACAGGGGAGGGGGAAATACTGAAAAGGTTATTTTCAGTCCTTTGCTGTCTCCATAAAATTGAAATTTTCACCATATACTAATCAAACTATTGTTGGGATTTAAGCCATGGTCATATACATAAATATAGAGAATTAAATTAGAATTAAAAAAAGGACAAATTTATGGCATGATTTAAAACAAAACCATAAGACATACATGTACATACGAATAATTCTTTATTGATATTGATGTGCCACTGTAATTTACATTTGTAGTAAAAAGACAAGACTCATTTCTGCAGATAAATGCTGTTTGACATGCACTTCATACATAATGTACAGGACTATTAAAGTTGATTATATTGCAACCACAGATCTGCACTTAATACCGAAGTTTAATGGTATTCACCACTTACTGAAATGAATTAGTATTTTATACCACAAGGCTAGATACATTTTACACTTTCCAAGCTGAGGCATTAACTTCATCCCTCACAAATATATGTACCTTAGTATCTGTACTTTGGCTCTGCAATCAGAGCTAGCCATTGCACTTCAGATGGATACCCAACTTCATACTGGAAGGTCCAGGGTTTGATTCACAGCAAGATTTATCCTATTTACAGATGAAGCGATAAAAACCAAAGTCGAATGCCACAGTAGGTGTTGACCCATTTAAAGCTCTCTCACCAATCAGTGGCACAAGGTGGCAAGCATGGGCACAATTCTGAAGCCCTTGACCAGCATTCTGTGATGTCTTCATAAGAGTAAAGATTCACAAAGAGGCATGCTAAACAATAACACATATCTATTACAGTGGGACCTGTCTTGACACACCACCTCCTCTGCTGTAGAAATGAGGTCTTTCAAGACAGATAGTCTCTCGTGATAGGTTTTATTCATATAATAATGTCAAGAGATGTTTCCTTACAAGTGTTCTCACATGATAGGTGGTCCCTCAAGAGAGGTTGTCTCTGACAACAGTTGTGTCTCAAAACAGGTTTTACTGTGTCAAAATACAGTAAAACCTGTATATACATTTAATGACCTCCTTAGGGATACAAGAAAAGCAGTCATTATAGAGAGGTGGTCTTTATTTTGAGGTTGATTTGTATGTGTTGAGGACAACAAAAAAAGTCTCTACAGTGATCAAATGGTCTCTGTATATACATGTATTTGGTAGCGAAAGCAGGTCTGACTATATGTGACGATGGGATAAATCTTCTTTCGACTGCTTATCTGCTTTTGTTGTGGTGGTCAATATATATCCTTTTTACCTTTTCATAACTATAAATGCCAGTATTTAACTTCATAAATGACACCAGTCTCTGCCATATGTTGGATTATCTGTATTTTGATCTGTTCAATGTAATAGAAGTTCCCTATGATTTAAGTGACTGAGTTAGACAGTAAACATTAGAATACAAATATTGATTCTTTCGGTAGGGTGTGTAGAAAGTGTACATGTATAAATATTTGGAATATCCACATGTTTTAGAAGATCAGTTTTGTTTATCCTCATACAGCACCCAGGATATTTGTATATTTTGTACTCTAGCTTATGTCAATTATAAACTCACTTTACTTTTATAAAATACCAGTAGTACATGTACATGTATATGTTTGTACAACATGTTTTCATTTCTGCAAACTTTTATGCTCTCCAAATATTTGTGGCAGAATAAAGTTGTCACTTCATCCTTCTGTATATCCATCTCGGCATCTGTCTGTCCATTTGCCCAGATAAACCCTTTGATGATGGTTGGTTGGTTGGCTGTGCTGTTGATAACGTCCCATTCAAGAATCTTTCACTTGTACGGAGATGTCACCCTAAACAGATGAAGGGCGACAAATTGGTCTAAGCTTGGCACTTATGGTCACAGGGCAAGGAGGGTTCTTTAATATGCCAACATATCCTATAACACAGGACCATACATGTCTCATCTGAAAGACAGGGACAGCCAACCACAGTGTGGCTTGGATTTGAACCCTCATCTTCATGTTCAGATGGC
Organism: Pinna nobilis; assembly: GCA_016161895.1. NCBI lineage: Eukaryota > Metazoa > Mollusca > Bivalvia > Pterioida > Pinnidae > Pinna > Pinna nobilis. Next base: position 4,064 of record JACSZP010053851.1, on the reverse strand, counting down.
AAACATGATAATCACTTGGCCGCAGCAGCCCCAAATCTTTTGATGAGTTTTTGACTAGCCTAAATTGGTCTGACAAGTAAGTTAGTGGTATAGGAGACCTTTAAAATAGTCTATATAGTTAATATGACAAACATATTGTCTCTATGTTGAGATGGTCCTCTATGAGAGTTCAGAAAAGTGATAAACAGAACAGACTGTATTTTGATGGTTTTAATTGGGAGGTGGCTTCCTAAGTGAGGTGTTCATTTAGCAATGTTCCACTGTATTTCTGTATAATTAGGTGCATGTGATTTTGTCTCTTGCATAGTCTAACACTTTCTACCAAGTGTCAATATTTTTTTTCAAATACATTGTACTATGCCACTTTATTCAACACAATAATCATGCCACTCCCATTGGGTTGTGTTATACTATGCCACTTTATTCAACACAATAATCATGCCACTCCCATTGGTTTGTGTTATACTATGCCACTTTATTCAACACAATAACCATGCCACTCCCATTGGGTTATGTTATTCAATAGGAACAGTAAAATTTTCACTATTTGTTGTTTTGTTGATGTTATAATAATCAAATTCTCTGAAAGTCACGTTCAAAGGAAGTTCTTAAGGGTATAAGTATTATATTTTTGTTGACAATATAATTGAAAATGACTCATTCAATCCTTTAAGAAAGAAAAGACACTCTGATGAAATTGGATGGATTTAAATAGGTCTCTTTAATGGGAGATTTTCAGTATGCGTAGGACTGTTATGACAATAAGGAATTAGTATCATAAGATAGTAGCTAGCTTAGTGACTCAGATAAAACAAGGAAATTAAAGCTTCAAACTGAAAAAAAGAGACAACCGACTTTGATATGGTCTGTCAAACATCTTATTTTCAATGGAAAAGATATGCTGATTGGTTTTTGGTAAACAACACTTTCAGTATTGCTGCAGTATTCAGGCAAATTATGTCTTGAAAGACTATGTTGCCAAATTTACCATACATTGACCGGGTATGAATGACATACACTTATGAATAACATACACTTATGAATATACTTTTAATTTCTTAATGGTAACAATTTTAATGCCCTCATAGATATATCACTGACATTTGACCATAATCTGTACTATCAGTAATTGTCAAGTAATACACATATGTATATAACAAGGTATATCAAACCAATCTCTAACCTGGAGCTGGGACTGCCATGGTCTAGTGGTTAGTCTGTTATAGTGCCTTCTGATTGTGAGTTCATGGGTTCGATTCCAAGCCCTGCTGCTGTTTGTGTCTTTCAGATGAGACAGTATGTGTTTGCACGTTAAAGAACCCTTCTTACTCAATGGCCATAAATGCCAAGCATAGGCAAAATTTGTCCCCTTCACTGGCACATGGTGACATCTCCATTTAAGTGTAGATTCTTGAGTCAGGGACAATCAACAACAATACATCAACAACTCTGAGCCTTAGCATTGTACCAGATAGTAACACATAGGTCTGTTTCCAAAAATAATGTATGAACTGGCCAGTGTGACCAAATTATGTAAAGGTAATCACTAAAGGCAGTCCCAAGAGTGGCCAGGGTTCTGTGGTAGACTGCTTGTCTTCAGACTATAAGGTTGTGGGTTTGAGTCTTGGTGAGGCAGCTGGTTTTTCTTATCCTTCAGATGAGACAGTAAAAACCAAGGTGAACTATCAAAGAAGGTGTTGGAATGTATAAGTTCCTCACTGCACAGTCGCTATAAGCAAATAGTATGGAAAAAAATTGAGGCCCTTAACTAAAATTCAGTGATGTCTCCATACGAGCGAAAGATTCTGGAGTTGGACGTTCAACAAGAACACAATGGCAAAACTGTCTTTCAATGTTAATGCTGATTTTTGTTTTTCTTTTGCAGGAGAGCGAGCAAGAGATTTATTCCTTCACTCAAGACTGCCACTAACAGTGCTCAGCCAAATATGGTAGGTGAACAGAACAAGAAAATAATTTTTTATTTACAATACCTAGTTTCAATGTTAAAACATTCTTCATTTCAGCATCAATTATTCATAATAGACTCTAACAATTAAAGAAAAATGTATGTATGACAACTCAACTTTATTGTCAAGGTCCCCTAACCATGCAAGTATAGCCACCTTCTTTCAAGCCCATTTCAGGAATTACCTGTGTACCTAGCCATATTCATTTACTAGTATTTTCCCATTTCCATCCTCTTTCAGTGACAAAATTTGATTTTTCAAGTCAAAGTTCAAGATTTTGGCCAATTTTAACCACATTTTTGACAAACGATTAAAAAGAAACTTGCCATGTTTACCATCCATGGTTTCTCCATCTTGTGAATGCAAGTAGGCCATCAGTCTTGATCTACCTTCATTACCTTACTATTTTACTGATGGCGGGCTTATTTTTACTTCACATTGAATAACAGCATTAAAAACTGCACCAATTGTAGGGGTCAAAAGGTCATGGCCGACTTTGTCAATATGAGCAATGGAAACACTGATCGTTGTAAATAAATACTGTACATGTATGTATAGACTGTACAGGAAGAAGCCTTGCATTGTGCAGCTCCTGATTTATGCGTCCAGTTTCCTTTCTCTCATTTTAATTACACATGTTCTTGGACTTCCTCATAAGTCCCCTCAACAAAAATCCTGGTACAAGCCATCACCTTTCAGTTTATTAAAATTTCCTGAATGTCTCCAAATCAACCACCTGTCCTTTTCATAGACACAGTTTAAAAACCATCTACCTATAATTGTTACCCGAAATCTTTTTTTTCCCCGCCTGCTTCTTGAAGCAAACGTTTCATGCTATGCTCACAAGGGGATTTGCGTCAAGACCGTCATTAGAATTCAATTATCAAGTCACCATGTATAGAGATCCTATTCATGATCTTTCGTACATGCATTTGATTTACAAGAAAAAAAAATCTCTGAAATTCATTGAATTTGACCATTTAAGCATAAAATCCCCAAACCAAATGTTATAGAGATTTGTGCTGCAGGCATATATAGGTCTTCACTCCTGACCTGATTGGGACATACAAATTAGGACAGCTAGGCCTACTGGTGAAGTCTGCTGTGTGATTTACAATGTTGTTTGAAGTGATTTGTGTTTAAATCGTGTACTCTAGTCTAGACACATGGAAAACAAATCTGAGTTAAGAATACCAAAATATCATGCAGCTAGCTGTCCATGTATGGACGGTTAGGAGCTGTACACTAGCCGGATCATGGTCACTGTGTTCTCACGCCCAGATCAAGTCCGCCTCAGTGGGTTATCATTATTTCAAATAGTTTCTCAGCTTTCTTGTTGGAGGTTTGTGGTCAGTTTTCATTTAGGTACATGTATTTGTCTGTAACGAGGGATTTCTTGGCCCTCCACCATTAAAATGTGAGAGCCACCTTATGACTGAAAGATTGTTTGTTTTGCAAATGCAGACAAATGGTCACTATACATATCCAAGCTATGTGATGTTAGATGTTTGTGTTAGACTTGGAGAGGTTCACAAACTAGGATTCACATTAACATTGTCCGTCTCCTCCATATTTTTCTTGAAACTTTTCAAATAGTTTAATATCAGTTAATGAAATTTCACAGTTCTCTGATTACATTACGTCACCTCCGTTTCTAGTATTTCTCACATGAGAAATATTTTGATTCCTACATTAGATGGTCAGTCTATGGAGACATGTTCAAGTCCACAGGGGGCCTCCATGGCCCAGTGGTTAACATATTTGACTTCAAATTGAAGGGTCAGGGGTTCGAATCTGCGTAGCGCCACTCTGCGGTTGGCCATCCCTGTCTATCAGATGAGACAGTAAAAACGAGGTCCCATGTCACAGTAGGTATTGGCATGTTAAAGAACCCTCCCTGCTCTACGGGAGTTCTAGCATGTTTAGCGTGTAGAGCTAGCGTGCTCGCCTATATTAAGTGTGTGGCGGCTGTGACTTGGTGGTTAGCATGCTTGCCTATAGTAAATGTGGGGCAGCCATGACTCAGTGGTTAGTGTGCCTGCCTATATTAAGTGTGGGGTGGCCATGACTCAGTGGTTAGAATGCTCGCCTATAGCA
>JACSZP010053833.1:0-11783 GCA_016161895.1 Pinna nobilis | reverse complement strand
CCGTCGCTGTCTTTCGGATGAGACAGTTAAAACCGAGGTCCCGTGTCACAGTAGGTGTTGGCACGTTAAAGAACCCTCCCTGCTCTATGGCCAGCAGTGCCGAGCACAGGCAAAATTTGTCGCCCTTCACCTGCACACGGTGACGTCTCCATATGAGTGAAATATTCTTGAGTGGGACGTTAAACAACAACGCAACAACAACAACAGCAACAACTGTATACCTTGGAAAATTCCGATTCTAGCCATTGCCACTTTAACGGTAGAAAATGTATTAATCTCTTCCATAATCGCCCTTAATCACTACAGATTCATAGAATACACGTTCTCAAATGCTTAAAATTATGGAGCTTGAATATTACACGAAAGACGAAATTATTTGTTTTAAAGTGTGCGATGTTTAGAGGGACACTGGCAATTCATACTTACTTCTTTTGTAGACTGGTTCCTCCATTATGGCTGCAGCTGAGGCGACATTGGATTCAGAAGACAGAATAAAGGATATGATAACATGTTCATTATGCTTGGAAGAGTTCAAAGATCCAAGGTTACTTAAATGTTATCACACGTTTTGCAGAGATTGTATCAGACAACTCGAAGGAAGAGTCAGCCATACAATAACCTGTCCGCTGTGTAGACATGTCACCGAGTTATCAAAAGCCGGGGTGGAGGACTTACCAAATAACTTTTATGTGACAATTTTAAAACAATCTGAAGTGGAGGGTACACCACATTGTGAGGTGTGTAGCGAGAGTGTACATGCATCAAACCGTTGCACTGACTGCGAACAGTACCTTTGTGAAGGCTGCTTCAAGACCCATCAGAATATAAAAACTACGAAAAGTCACCGAGTTTTGATTATAGGAGCTGATGATGAGCAAAGGAAAGTTACTCAAGTGTTGTACTGCCCAAAACATAAAACTGAGGAGTTGAAGTTTTATTGTAATCAGTGCAAGCTTTCAATATGTAGGGACTGCAAACTCACTGCGCACGAAGGGCACACATCCGAGGATCTTAAAGATATAGCTGAACGGACATATAAAAGTGTGGATGTCTCTACAGAGGCATTGAAGTTTGACGTTGCATACCTTACAGAAAAAACAACAACCCTGAGTGATCTTAAAAACACTCTTCAAAGAGAAGCTGGGGATGTCGACACCAAAATCCGATACAAAGCTAAAGCAATGCACGAAGCCATTGACAAAGCTTCAAATTTACTCCGACAAGAGTTAGCATCTCAAACAGAAAATGAAATAAAGAAAATCGAAAAAGAAAAGGATAGAATAAGGATCACCTCTGATTCCATGAAAGGACTATTTCGACATATGCAAAATGTTTTACAATTCGGAACAGCTGCAGACGCCATGCTCACTCAGAAATTTCTTAGAGAAGTATCAGAAAACGATATCTTTGAGGAAGAAGACCAGAACATTGATGTACCAATTCCAGCATTTTCTTCAAACGGCGTGTTTAGTGTGAATTCTTGTGATGTAGGGCGACTGAAATGGATAGATAGAATTAGGACACCAAAATTCAAGGTATTAACATCACTTGTAAGGAAATTTTGTGTCTCGTCCTCCCTGAATACTCTTGTAGGAAGCATGCGTCGACCAGCACAACGCCAAGAATGTATGTGGGTTTGTCTACACGGCCAGAGCAAACCTAGCTGGTGGAGGAACTTACTTCTATTTACGGATGAAGGAGCCTGCCCTACTAGCAGATTAGTGCCTCATCTGCATGATTTTTTTGAGACAGAAGATGTTTTTATGGTTCTATCTCGCCATGATTCTATACTATATACACTTCGTCCAGAAAAGGAGCCCCAGTCAGACAGCGAGTCAGCCGAAAGTAGAAGTGACGTAAAAGGGACACATAACAATATTCTTTGTCATACATTTACTTCTACACCATTGTCTGTATCACAAGATGTTGAACATAATGTCATCGTGCTGCAGTATAACAAAGAAATTGTTACCCTGTCACAGAAGGATTTCTCCGTAATTCGAACGCTCAAGCCACCATATTTTGTTTCTCCTTGCAAACTTGAGTGTGGAACTGACGGAGTCATTGCTGTTGCTGATCCGGGCGCGGAGGCCGTGTTCATTCTCAACAGAGACGGCAGTCTACATATACGTGTAAAATCACCTAAGAAAATTCCACTTTCTCGACCATTCTACCCTCGTGACATGCTTTTCAGAGACGGCACAACTCTATGTTGCAGATTACCAGAACCACTGTGTCGTCATGTTTAGTAAAGACTACAGTGATAGTACTCTGGTATTGTGGGGAAGACATGTGCATAATCCAACAGCCATTGCATTCGACAGAAAAGGCAATTTGTGGGCGGCGCACAGTGGTGATCAAATAAGTGTATATGGAATCAAGCTTATGTAAAGCAGACCAAATTATCAAAATACACAGTCTATACAGCAGTTTAAAAGTTCAGCTTAAAAGACTGTGCTCAAAGTTCGAAAAATTGCACACAGGGAATTTCGTTGTTCAAAAGTAGATTAATTACTACAAACTAGGAAAAGATTATGAAATGAAAGCGATGTGGACACAAGATACTAGTAATGAGATTCCTTACGTTAACGTGTTACGGTGGCTGAGATGTTTCAGGGAGTAAATCCATCGAAAATACTCCGTAAAAACTTGTCAAGATCGATGTAAAAGTGATAAGTGATTCTGTAGTTGTGAAAGACGAGAAGGCGGTCACTGCTGATGATGTGACTGAAATTCTAACCTTCTGAATAGCCCTTATGGATGACCTGACAATAACTGATATATAAAGGACACATTGCATGTAAAAACTTCAGAGAACTGATTGACAACACCGGCTAAAAATGTTTTTAATGAATATATATATACATTGTGTCAGTGCATCCCCTTTTTCGAAATGATAGGTAAATACATTAATATTGAGTGTGTGTATCCCCAAGTGATAGTGTCCTAGTGTGAGTACATGAGGTGTATAGAAGATTATCACATTATAAAGCATTGTGTATGATACTTGTACATTACTATTTATATTTAGTAGTATACATGTTAACGCGTAAGATGTTAGCGAGAAAAGCACGCGACTTTTGTGTGGATTCTTTTTTATCTTCCATAGGTAAAGTATTGAATTACATTTCGATGTGAGATTTATTTCAGTAGACTTGATTAGAGTCATGGTGCGTGAAGATTCACTGAACCCGAGAAAAATGTAATGGGAGAAATTTAACATGAGGGTATGTTGTTGTTTTCACCTGCGAGTTGCACCTGTTAAAGTTATTCAGGTAAATATTTGTTTTATGTAACTTTCTGTGATGTTTTGTTTTCAAAGGATAGATACATTGTGAAACTCTACATAATAGTAATAGTTTCTGTGTCTATGCATTTTGTTTTAAAATACATGACCGGGAATTCATTATCGTTGTATATTGCATCTCGTGCGTGAAATTCTGAACCAGTGGGATATACATTATGAAGAGTAGATGGATTCCTGCGGAACATTGTCAGATATAAAAACAGGAAGGTGCAACGTGGATATCATCACGTTCTACTTGTGCATCTAGTAAACAATAGATCAAGGAGCTTACTATTGATTCAAAACTGAAAGTAAAAGATTTGAAAAAGGACTATCAGTTATAAGGAGCAGGTGAGTTGATTGGTTGAGTCTGATGACAGACGTGGGTGAGGGGGTACATCTATACACGTATTTCTATAATGGGCAAACAGAGGCGCCACACCTTAAATTCCCCAGCGTGGGTGATCACCTTTAATTTTCTGCTAAAGCATTCATTAAGAACAGCACTGGATGAGTGGAAAAGGCGTGACCCTCTCTGTAGCTCAATTTGTGTTCATCGATTGTAAATATAAGCGTGTATTTATATAAAGACAGACGCACAGTTTCTACACATACACGCACGCACGCACGCACGCACGCACACACACACACACATACATACATACATACATACATACATACATACATTACGTTCACTCCTTTTGGACACCTGACCCCATCACGTTGAGGATTTGATGTTGTTTTCCACGTCGAGGTCGTTTTTATTCTAGACCTTTGATACTTTCGGAATTGGATTTTCGAATACCCCTTGGCACCTCTTTATTTTTATTTTATGTCATATTTTACATAACAGATGCAAAAGAGAGAGAAAAAAACCCCGAAATTTTGTAACATGCATTCCATCTATTCACGAAGTATTTTGTTTCTAAATTAAGGACCTGAACACCCGTGCGAGTTTTTACCTGGTATACTTGATATTTTGATTTGTATAAAAGGATTTTGTAGGTTATGAGTTTTCGTAAACAAAACATAGGAATTTTTTCAACAGAGCACTTCCTAGTACAATTAAATATTATTGTAGCTAGTGTTAAGCATTTAATAACTGAATTGTCACGTAAATATGAGTTAACTATGAACAAAACAACACACGTCATCTTTGTCAACCACTAGTGATTTTGTTCTGGTTCCGTAAATAAGGCCCACATTGATTGTCTAGCAATTAGGGTTCATCTCTTTTTGTCTTTCATTTGCTGCTGTTGTGCTATGATTGTTGAATGTTCCTCTCTAGAATCTATCACGTGTAAGGGGACGTTACAGAAGTCCAGGAAGGAGTTTTGGCCAGTACTCGGCACACTGGGTTATTGAACAGTGAGTGGTCTTAATCTTGCTGACCCCTAGTGTCACGGAATCTGGTCGATTACTATTTCACCCGAAACAATATAAACAGTCGTATGGAGACTCGAACTCCAGACCTCCCATTTCAGAGTCAAAGGCGGGAACTCTACAGCAGAGCATTGGTCAATTCTTTCTAGCTTGACATTTGAATACAATTGTCATTAGTATATAACGGCCGCGTGCGACTTCGAATCGAGAGGTCCGGGGTTTGAGCCAAAGTCACATGACGGTTTATTGTCCCGATGAGGCAGTAAAAACCAAGGTCCCTGCTCTACGGGTATAAGTGCCGAGCATGGACAAAATTTGTCGCACGTCATAGGCACACTGCGACGTCTCCATATACATGTATGTGAAAGATTCTTTAGAGTGCCGTTTAACAACAATACAACAACATTATAAGAACAGTCATGGAAAATGAGATTGCAGACGTCAACATTTTAAGTTTAGGTGATATAATTTCGTCAAGATAGCTAAAATGTATCATTTGATTGGTGAGCTTCGTCCATCTGATGAATAAAGTTTACCTCGGTTTTAAAAAAGATTTAAAAAAGATATTGGTATTTGGACCCGGACCTTTTTCATCCGATCTCAAACAGATGAGACTATATTGACATAGAGGTCGTCTAAACGTCTTTCGTCTGGAGTGATATAGATGGATGAACGGATATGCGACCAAAACCATATCTGCAAAATGTTACATGCTGAGGGTATCCAACTAAATACCTGCTATTCTATGTTTGAGAAAGCGACCTTACATACGATAATTTAGAGTTACCTGTTCGGTTGTTATCTGGTGACTCGGGAATCATCTTTTTGTGCCTTCTTGTCTCATTTATATCATTTAACTTAACAATTGCGACGGTGTGACATGCTAACAGAAGAGCCTGACTCCTTCCGGACACCTGGTCCCATCCCATTAGGGATTTGCGTTTGTATTCCACGTTGAGACCATCATTATCCTACACTCGGCTTGGCTTACCGGACATTAGGGGATGTTTTCTCTCCCATGAGACCTGATCCTACTTCTATATTGTCAGTGGTTAGTGCTTGTCATGTTATTCACCGATTTTGTATGTTGGCTCATGGACAAAATATGCGGTAATATTTGTAATGGTCAAATCGTATATTTGATATTTTTGTTAAAGAAAACTTGTTATGCGAGCTTCAAATTTATCTGAGAAGACAAAAGCAAAGTACACTAAGTTAGCAAGTTGAGAAAGTAGGGACAGATCCAACAGAGGTCGTCCCTGACAACCAACGAAATGGCTTTAAATCAAGAGATCAGGTTACTTCTGACAAATTGTGTAGATTAATTTTAGATACTCGTACGTATCTTATTTCTTAGTGCTGTTTAATCGTTCTGCTATATAATCGTACAACGATACAGATCATTTCAAAATAGAATAGTAAAATGCTTTATCCTTGCAAGTATTCAGCTTTTTATTAATGATCAAATCGATAGTTTATTTTATTACGATGAAGATGATTAGATAAAGTGCTACTGAGGAATGAAGAAAACCCCTAGAAAAGTAGATGTGTCATCCTCAAAATAAAGTGCGAGGGTTGTTTGATATGTAATGTGCCACGATGCGAGAACGCTTTTCACGATTTCAATACCTTTCCAGTGGTAAAATCACGACCCTCATAGTTTTAAAGTTATAGTCATGTCAATAGTCGTTGACCACTGTTGTAAAACTGGTTGGGAATAGGAAGTTGAAAATATTGAAGAAATTGAATTTTATACAAAAGTTATACTCGGTCATTCGGAAATGCCAATTTTTACTGAATTGGGGAATGTTTATAGATCTGATAAGGTATCTTATGAGGCAGTTCGTAGGTGGAGAAAGAAAATTTTGACCGGTACAGAGTCCGTCAAAGTTGCAGCAAAACCTGACTGACCTATGACTATAACAGGCAAGGCAAATGTCTCAAATGTTAGGAAAAGAAGTGAAAGTGATGGCAGATACTTGATTTGTGATATTGCTAAAGTTATTGGCATATTGCTATCGCGGGTGCATTTCATTTTGAAGCGTATTTTTAAAGTACGAAAGATTTCTGCTAGATGGATACCGTATATATTAGCAGATGAGAAAACGGGTACGAATACAAACTGCTAATCAATTGCTCAAAATGCCACCCAAATTCAATCAAAGATAATTTGCAAACATTGTTACTGGTGACAAAATATGGGTTCAGAATCTCAAACCAGTCAGAAAAATTGGAAACAAAATATGGCAAACTAAACACGGCAGAAGGCCTGTAGTCGCCAAAAGAACAATAAGCACAAAGAAGGTTCTTTATTGCATATTCTTCTCATGTGATGGTATAGCTGTGCAAACTCCGGTGCCGAAGGACAAACGTGTTACAGGTCGGTATTACCGAGTTGATATACTAAAAGAATTCAAGAAGTAGTGTAATAAACGAAACCCTGTGTTAAGATTTAGACATGTTCCTCTCCTTCTTGGTTATGTTCCGTCGCATATATCTAAGCTTGTGAAGCACTTTTTGAAGTCGGAGAAGGTTACTGTCTTGTCTTCCCACCATACCCTCCAGATCTAGCCACTTTTTCCTTTTGCCAAAACTTAAAAAGTCCCTATCTGCTCGTCGTTACAAGTTCTGACAAGCCCTTGGCTCAGATATCAGTCAAGCGTCTCAGAGGTCTACCTAAATCTGGTCATCGTTACAAGTTCTGACAAGCCCTTGGCTCAGATATCGGTCAGCTCCTCAGAGGTCTACCTAAATCTGGTCGTCGTTACAAGTTCTGACAAGCCCTTGGCTCAGCCATCAGTCAGTGCCTCAGAAGTCTACCTAAATCTGGTCGTCGTTACAAGTTCTGACAAGCGCTTGGCTCAGATATCAGTCAGTGCCTCAGAGGTCTACCTAAATCTGGTCGTCGTTACAAGTTCTGACAAGCCCTTGGCTAAGATATCAGTCAGTGCCTCAGAGGTCTACCTAAATCTGGTCGTCGTTACAAGTTCTGACAAGCCCTTGGCTAAGATATCAGTCAGCGCCTCAGAGGTCTCTGGTCGTCGTTACAAGTTCTGACAAGCGCTTGGCTCAGATATTAGTCAGTGTCTTAGAGGTCTACCTAAATCAGCGTACCGTGACGCATTTCAGAAGTGGATTCAGAGATAGAAATTATGTATTTCAAAAACACTTCGCATGTGGTGGTTATGTAGGCTTATCATAAATGGTACGACAACTCGGGACAAACTTCTTAAATTTGAAATGCCATTCACAGAGAGAACTACTTACTAATAAGGTATTGTCACAAGAATGTCAGAGATAAAGATTACTGTCAACACACTGTTGCATACTTTGTGGTGTACCAATATAATCAAAATTCAGTCTTCAATGAGCCTAATTTACATGCTGTGTCACAAGAAGATCGGCTATGAAGCTCAATGGAGAGGTCAATTACTATGACCTCATTTGGAGTATCTCGTGCCTAACATATATCCAATTTGCCCGCGCTTTTGCCTTGAGTTCTATACCTTGAATTGTGATAGGTTATTAGTTTATGTCATGCGATTTGACTTCTCAGTCAGGTTTTATTAGATGATCGTTTGACACGAACTAGAAGAAAGACACACAGAAGAAATAATCTTTAATTGTACAAATGTATTAGTACATCCTAAACGTTGAAGCATGCAAAAGTGAAGACAATATGGTCAATAGTAAGAGTATAGGTCTCATTAAGGTAATTAAACGATGGTAGTCGAACATAAACTCTGGACAGTTACATAATATAAAACTCATTCGGTGGTCAGATTCCTGAATTGTGACACTATCTCCAAAAGTGAAGGTAAGTGTCTAACGATAAAGTGATGACGAGAATATTGTATAAAGTATCATGAAATATCATCTTTATCCTCTTTCAGTGCATTCTAGTATTTCGTTGTAATTCCGGAAATGGAGTCAAATTTGAGTTCCCCACGTACAGTGGAGAGTAGCAGTTCCGGCGACAGCGTTGTAACAGAATCTCTAGGGCAATTAAATTGGGCTTCCCCAATCATTACATGTGTTCGCAATTTCAAAGGCGGTACTCTGATTGCAAACAGTGCTCCATTCAAAGACGCTTTGATCGAAGCCGAGAAAATTGTAAGTTATTCCGAATTTCATAAATCTGTTTTATGAACTACTCGTTATATCTGATTTTCCAATCGTTTATTTTCTGCGTGACAATATGACTTCTCTTATATTCTTTTCACCTTTTACATGAAATTCCTTCCCAGTGATAACAAATTTCATTCGAACTGAGCATTAACTCAAATGATATACAACACGTCTTCCGCCTTTACATGCTACTTCGCGAAAAATGCAAAATTCCCGACTCGTGAAAATAAATCTTTACAAAAAATTTTGATTTACAGAACCTAAATAAATAAAGGAAATAAAGCAGATTTTTGCATTATTACGATAGTCGTGGATGCTTTTATTTCTATTATATATTATTTTTATTGCATTTTTAAAATTTTCATTCGGCTAGTTTCTTCCTAGAAAATATATCAAGAAGTCACTTAAGACATACATATTTATAGAACACTAATTTGATCATAAGAGCCTGATAACAACGGGTTGACAGGGCTTATTATCAGATCAAACTAGATGCGAATCACTTTTCAGAGATAAGATAAATGCATAATATTATCTACAATAATTAAGGAAAAGAAATAGGCTATCATCACATTAGATTCAATATTTCTGTTGCCTCTGGTTGGATACTTTAAGACGACATTTCGCCGTTTTTGTTATGCTGTACACTCTATTGACAATGAGTCTTTTTAGAAAATTTGGAAACTGATAGAATCGGGTTTAAAAGAATCCTAGCATACAAAGTTATCTGATGTTTAATGTGTGTTATTCTATTTTAGTGGGTAGAGGAAAACATTGACTATAAGACAGAAGAGGAAAAAAGCAGAGATACTCCGCATGGGAGAAAAGTAAGTTACAATACTTCACTTCTTATGTAGTTGTCAATGAAAATGCGATTGGTGACAATTATAGGTTATGATACATGTATCACGTGTATTACTCCCGCAGATATGACCGCAGTATGTTTCAGTTGGCCTTTCATATAACTTTCTTACTTTTTCAAGATATTTAAACTCTTCTCTCCCCATAAAAGTATTTCAAGTAGCTTCCGGATCGTGTAGTTCTGGATGTTAATATAAATAATGGATACTATGTCGACTAGTCTATTATTTGAGAATAGTGGGAACTAGTATAAGATATCTTCAATAGGTTTGTTTTTACCTGCATCCCCTTATATGGAAATAGAAGAACTGTCACCATCTGGGCGAAAGTATACACATGTAAATGTCACTATCTACATGGTATTTAATCGGCAGACGATACAAGCCCTTAAACAAGGAGGCTTCTTGTCTGATGAACAATGTATGATGGTAGGCAGAATGTTCCAGTTTTATAACTTGCCGCAAACATGAAGTAAAAAGGACTGACGCCTACTGTTAGAGCTGTCTGAACTTTAAAATAAACAAACTGAATTATTCTGAATCAAGAATTTACAATTGTTGTTGTTAAACAGAATTTTCACATTTGATAATGCCACATCTTTTTTCTTTTTACCAAAACAGACACCTTTTATTTGTGCTTATATGTGAAATGTCCCACACAAAAATGTTATACAGTGTAACTGTATACCCAGTTTAAAGTTATCAGGAACATGAAAAACTATATAGACGCAGGAACATAAGTTGTCAACACTGACAAATGCGCCCCTGCTGATAAATGAAGTAATGAGAACGCATCATGTATATCAACATGCATTATGTATATAAGAAGGTAATTGTAGAGTACCATGATCGATCACATAATTCCTATAATGAATAGAAAAGTAGCCAAACACGGTACCCTGGATACAGCAGAGATGAAATCAGGTGCCAAGGAGGAGTAAGCATTCCCTATCGACCTGTCTTACCCGCCATGAGCCCTATATCTTGCTCATGTAAAAGGAGTAATCCGTAGTCAAAATTAATGTTATTATTCCCAATAATTTGATGACATTCTCTTGGTAAAGAGAAATATATGGAAAATAAATTGAGTATCAGTAATCTTCGACCTCGGCTAAATTGCATGTATATCGGATTGATTTATTTATAAATAAGCACATTCTACACAAAATAGCTAATAGTATGGTACATATACTGCGATTCTTTTCGTCGTATATTTTTTTTATCCCGGATTTTCTGTAATAAATATATTTTTAATATATCTATCGAGTATTCGCAGTGGACACTGTCAAGGCCGTTGCTAGCTTTATATGAAATCACAAGTGAGAATGTAGCCATGTGCTTACTATTGGTCTCATTTAAAAGTAAGCAACGAACACATCAAACTCTTGTTTTCTTTTTTCTTTAGCACAGCAGTGGCCTACCACGCATGGACGATGACTCTTTTCAAACGGAACACAGGTAAAACGCTCAAATCAAAAGAATAACGTAATTTGATGTTAATTTTACGCATATTTGAGATTGGATTGAAATAAAGACTTGATACATTAAAGGTCGAATATTTTCCATTAGTTTTAGATTTCTGTTCCATTATAAATACTCTGTCTTGAGTTGTCTCGGCTTTCTTGTACAGCTCGTAAATCGTAAGATACAATTTCCAAGTTGCCTTTATTCAAAGTTTACAAATTATATGTTCACTTTTTTTGTAAGTTTATGATGAATCTTATCACGGATCCTGAAGATAATACGCTTTTTATCATTAATCAATTTGTGACACAGCAGGCAAAACAGCTTTGATGAGATCAAACGGTTAGAGTTTGAAGTAAAGAGGTTAACCATAGAGAACCGAGAGCTAAGAGAACAAAACCAGAAACAACCTGAAATTGAACTGAAGGGGTGAGTTATTAAATAATTTAGATTTTTATATCTACAAACATGGTTTGTATGATGGATATTACTGCAGTTATGAAGATGTTGTCGAGTAATAATTCAACAATTTTGAATATACATCACAATTTTAAATGTTAGCTGTATTTTCTATCAATTATTGTTTCCTTTTGCCACTATTATAGTAGTAGTGCGTGCTCAAAGCCTACATGTTATACGGACACCACTTGCTCCTCTGTTAT
>JACSZP010053832.1:0-10208 GCA_016161895.1 Pinna nobilis | reverse complement strand
ATTGGCAAAATCAAGATTTTCAGTAATGGCGGTCTTAATTTGCATATTGTGCGGATTGCCCAAGGATGACAGAGTGGCATCATTCAGATTCTTAAAGAGCACATCTCAGAGATACAGATTCAGCAAAAAAACATTGTACGGACCCTATTGCACGCATATCGGTCCCTGCCACCGGACTATATGCCAGTGGGAAGCGAGGAATTGTTGCCCATGCTTGGCATTGATCCATGAGGATTCCCTGATACGCAGACACCCACTGTGTACTGACATAGGGCTTCAGTTTTTAGGCTACTGTCTTACCCGAAAGACAAGAAAGGCCAACCGTAGCCGGTACAGTGCGAACTCAACCCCACAATCAGAACACGAACAGGCTAACCACTGAGGCATGGTTATTCCTCCGCCTCCTGTGACATTGAAATTATATTTTAAAATGTTGACAACCAGACTATAGGCTGAGTGGTTGAATGTAAGATGCTTTTAATCAGGGTTTTTTTTCCGCGAGAATTTTATTTTCATAAAATTTTTGTAAAGAAGCAATTGGATTCTTCTAAAGTTTATATGTATTCGTCTCCTGAAACATGTAAATGACAATCATAAATTCTTTGAATGCGTAGCCTATGTGCAGTCAGCATGTGCGGATCCTGGATTTTTCGCCCAGTGGAGTCAAAATCAGTGGCGGATATAAGGGGGGACGCACCCGGCGCGCGCCCCCAAAAATTTTCAAATTATACTTTTTTCGTTATATTTGTATATAATGTCAGAAAATTAATAACAAATTTCCAAAAATTTTCACGGCTCGCTCCGCTCGGCGAGGACATTCTACTTATATTCATCCAACTTTATATTTACGATGTGCCTCAAGTGATCAATGCATTAACAAAATATAAAAAGTAGAATTTTATGTCACCACATCAATTTTGAAAATCTTCTAAATGTAACAAGGCCACAACTGCAATGTGGTTATTATATCATCGATATTATTTANNCACAGTCCTTCCCTTCCAATCCCGCTACCCCAATCTAAAAGAGCTTCCGAAACGCCTGTATTTGTTAAAAGAATCATGATAATCTATACTGTAAGATACATAATTGGCTATTATAAAAAAAATTCACGTTCATGAATTGAAAAGGTGTGTACAAAACTGGGGAAAATATCGTTTTATATGCAAAATTTCAAATTAAATTGAATAATTAACTAATTTCAATTTAACTTCTTCCCTAATTCTTATAATTGCATCTTGGACTCAAAACTGTTCAGTGGAAAATTTTGCGCCCCCCCCCCCCCCTAATTTCAAATCCTGGATCCGCGCCTGATACTGTTCGGGGGTGACTAACTTGTGGAAAGAAAAAAAAATTAGCAATTTAAGCAGAGTTGACCAATGATGGTATATACTTTGCCAATTAAGGGGATCCGGGACCCTCTAGCTCTGCACATGGTCAGCATATCCATATTAGGCCATGTATGTAAGCTATCATGTATATTAGCGGCGTTTTTTTTTCGTCAGAGTTTTAATTTGGTCGTAGTCATTTGAACAGTTGCCGTGAACTTTGCATGGGAAAATATGTTTCTCGCTAAATGTTCTAATGTGACATCAGAGACATATTATCTAGAGTCTGTTTCGGTTATTCGTTCGCGGATCCAGGAGTTTTTCAGGGGGTCGAACTTTTTAACAGAAAAATAAATGTAGTAACTTTCATAAATTATGATGGTATGTCACGGGACTTTGGCCGCTGAAACTCCTATTTCGGGGGGGGGTGTGTTCCGGACCACCCCCTTTTGATCCTCTCTAGCTCGCTTATGGTTATTTCATACGATCAATGTGACATGTTTAATTTCCCTTTTCAAATAGTTTTGCTTTTGGAACAAACGAGAACCAATAACTTATCATGTTTTAACACGCATAGTTGAATAATTGATTTCCTATCCCCTCCGCTACAAGTTGTATAGTTGCACAATAAAATATTCCAATCGTGTTATGAACTTTGACATATCATCAGTGGGTCACTCTGTCAATAAAATATTGCGAAATTATTTCATCGTATACGATGACATACATATTTCAGATAATGCCTTGCTATAAAGCGAGCTATCTGCGGGAACCAGTCTAATATTTGCTGCGGCGTGAAAGGGGTTGTTCCGCAAACATGGCTTCTAGAATGAATGTTTTTCTTGTAGCAGTTTCTACATTGCACACTGGCGCAGTCATGGCTGTATCTCCTGCAAATATCGAACCAGCCATAGACGTGGAAGAAGAGAAACAAGTTGCAGAAATTCATAAAACGAACAGTTTTACAATTTTAATGATGTTAGCGTTGTTATTGCTTACGATATTGACAATTTGGTTTTTCAAATTTAGGAGGTTCCGTTTCGTGCACGAATCAGGACTATCACTGGTGTACGGTAAGTGTTTTGTTTTGCAAATTTACACAATATATTGTTCGTTTATTCTGATCATTAGTAGATTAAACGAACTTCAAGTCGGATACTTCTACACATCGCCGATGACAACGCATCTTTGTTTATTGGTTTTGATTTCCACAGCTTTGAAATCGACATGCCCCGTGAGGCTGACGTCATTGACATTTCCTCTTTATCAATGAACATGACAACTTAATCAATTTCTTTGATTGGTTTCAGACTTATCTCAATAACAATTTAATTTTACTTTCCATTTCAGTTTCAAACAGATCAACACCTTTTCAAACCTTTTTCATTTTCAAAAAATGATTTTGATTTCAAATTTGATACTGCAAGTAATCACATGATTATTAAAAAAAGAAAAGATGAATAAATGAAAATAGTCTGTTGCATGAAAAGTTTATTGTAAAATAATTGATTGATAACACTACAGCGTTTGCTGTTCCATGAGTTTGAACAACAACTGAAAAACGAATATGCTAGTGAAACACAATCATGACTCATGTTCAAATGTAGTATGTATAAATACAGATGTTAATTTGAGTTTTTAAATTAACCTTTATGCACTCAATCCCCAAAACATGATATACAATGAGATACTTCTGTTTTCACTAATTAAATGCAGACGACAAGTATTAATTTACTTTTCTGTGCTGCACTGAGATAGGTTAATAGATGACAATGACAGCCTTACAGACACTATACATGACACAACCAAGTTCCCCTGTTACAATAGGTGTATCCTAGGCATGTTTTATAAAAAAAAAAACCTCACTGCTCACTGTCTGAATGCTGAGCTAAAGCCTGCAGCCTTTTTCACAAAGAATCTTACAATAAAAATCACCATAGTCGTAAGTGTACAGGTACGGCAGTTTCTTGTTGTTTATTTGACAAAATCTGAATGTACATGTTCATGTAAATAAATGAATACAGTCACAATCTTATTTAAATCATTAATCTTAATCAAATTTCATCACCATTGGTCAATTTTATCGTAAAATGTACAAAAAATGATCAATTGAAATATCACTGACTAACGACCACAAGTGATTTAGATCGTAAGATATTTTTGTGAAAAGTCCCCCCCCCCCCCAGATTTTTAGCCCTTCACTGGAATAACACCATGGGAGTATGCTGATGTTTCCATATCAGTGAAACATTCTTAATAAGTGGGATGTTTAACAACAATACACCCAACCAAGACGCCATAATCTTGCTACTACATGTAGTACGAGTAAAATTACCACAACCTATGGTATACATTCATGTACCATGTGATTTCCTAAACGTTTGTGCTGTCTCTACATAATCTTCCCGATGAAATGACTTTGGCGTGGGATAGCGTCTTCCAACGTCATTCCATCACTAATAGAAACAGTAGTCCTGCACAAACGTTATCGGGTATCCCATGGAACACGAATGTTTTCCATTGGTACAAGCAAGAATATACATTGTACAATTTATTACTGTTGTTTTCTTTTGAACAGGAATGATTGTAGGTGTAATAATACGATACGCTAGTAAACCACCCGATACACGACCATCACATGCCGTAATTATCAACAATACGTATGATGCGGCAAATCCTCCGGAGTCCCTCTTTGTGGATCTACCCAACGGTGTCAATAAAACAGAGACAATCCAGTATAACTTGTGGGGCCAGGCAAACGGAGCGGAAGAATTATCTCCTCTTGTTTTGGCTGTAAGTCTTTTTTCGTTGTTGAGAAAAAATTAATATGAGTATTTGCAAAGTTTTAAGTTCCGTAATAACATTTCCAGTTCACAATAGTTTACATTAGTAATACTGTATCTGTCTCATAAAACATACAGTCTAACCGGTTTTAAGCCACCATCCAAGGGAAGGGGCAAAAAGGGTCACATATGACAGGTGGTCTCTTAATTCAGGTGGTTTATATAGGAAAAACCATTTTGGGAACCACTTATTTAGGTAATATAAGAGTTTTTAGACAGGTTCTCCTTTAATTCAGTGGTTCACTAAGGCAGGTTAGACTGTACAAGGATCATGTATGCGTGGTATGTGTCTCACAAAGGACCAAACCAATAAAAGAAATCTGTCTTCAATTCATTACCCCTGAAAAATAATAGACTCTTCTTTATATCTATGATTTCAAAGGCAGGTCCAAATGTGTTTTTAGGGATGAATGAGTTAAAATCAGTTTCATTTGAAATTTAATTTCAAAGACATCCAAAGAATTATAATATTAAATTTTCGTCAGAACTTCATGTTTGGAACTAGATTCTTGTGTCACATCTAGTTACAGTCTGTGGGGCCTCCTTTGCCGAGTGGCTAGCGTGTTGGACTTTGAGTTCGAAGGGTCTGTGGTTTGAATCCAAGCAGCGCCACTTTACGGTTGGCCCTCCCTGTCTTTCTTATGAGACAGTAAAAACCGAGGTCCCATGTCACAGTAAGTGTTGGCACATTAAAGAACCCTCCCTGTTCTACGCCCATAAGTGCTGAGCACTGGCAAAATTTGTCGCCCTTCACTGGCACAAGGTGCCGTCTCCATATGAGTGAAATATTCTTGAGCGAGACGTTAAACAACAATGCAACAACAGCAAACAGTAATCCGTATGAACTCAAAGCATGGCTGTTCATGTCATTCATATTTCGATCTTTTCTCCAGTTTTTCATTTTGTCCATCATATCTTTACAACATCCGTCTGTGCTCTGCATCGATGCATCCATCTACATTTTACTTTACTTAGTCTTGGTAGTATTTCTTCATGCATGAATTAACATTGTGAATAAGCAGTTATCTATAGAATTTTTTGTAAGAATATGCCTTTTTTTTTTCTTGCAGGTGACCTTTGACCCAGAATTGTTTTTCAATGTGTTGTTGCCATTCATCATATTTGAAGCAGGGTACAACATGAAAAGAGTGAGTGTTTTTGGATTTTACAAAAGAAAACTTGTCTACAAAGTATTTAAAATCTAAAAAAAAAAGATAAGATCTATGATGCTGATTGATAAACTATATTACAGATAGTAAACTGCGCAGACACAACAACTAGTATACCATTTTGATACCAAGACATTTGACCATGTGACCTTGACCTCAAACTTTGACTTTGTGATACAGTGGAATTGGTCTATAGCAAAGTCAAAGGGGATTGACTTTTGACTTTGTTATAGGCATCCTTCATTTTAAGCATCAGAATTCACTACATATATAGATAAATAGTAATTCTTTTCAGGGATATTACTCCTCTTCGTTAAAGCACTGAATTTGCTTTTCAGCCGATTTGTTATATACCAACTTTACTTAAGTTGTTTGGTTAAGAGTTTCTGAAAAGTAGAATCTATTGAGAAATTGTTTTTCTTGAAGGGTATTTTGTTCAGTTAGGACTGCTCTGGGTTTTCTAAATAATTCAAACATTCTGTTGCACTTGCTGTTTTTAACTCGACGATGTACAGTCGAGACTGTCTTATGTGACCCTCCAAGGGACTGATATAATATGGTCACATAAGACAGAGAGTCACTTAATACAGACCGATTATATGGTCGGCCGACTTGAGAATGGTCACATAAGACAGGGAGTCACTTAATACAGGGGGTCACTAAGACAGTCTCGACTGTATTATGATTTTGGGTTGGGGGGGCATCTAAGTGGTTGGGAGATGAGAATCTATTGTGGTACATGAAAATTGCACCACATGTTAGTTTTTAGTTAGATTGCCCATGGGGATACACTAATATATGAATAATATTTTTGCCTAAACTGAAATGTGAAGCATTTTAACATAGTCAGTAATTGCTAGATAAGTAAAGTAAATAGGCTGGTGGGAAATTACCTGAGGGTAATCCAGATNNTTTATTTTCAGCGACATTTTTTCAAAAATCTAGGTGCAATTATGGCATATGCATTTATTGGCACAACAATATCTTGTTTAGCTGTTGGGTAAGTATGGCTTGCTGGAGCGGTAAGAGAGAGAGAGAGCATTAGACATAGAAACAGAGACTCTATAGTTGGAATTAAACTCTTATAGCTCATACAAATTTATTCCACATGGTCGGTGTCATATGTATTCATTTTACATTTAACATGTGACTCCACCTTTCAAAACTATCTAAACACATTATAGACGACAACCATGTGACAATGGGACTTAAATTTTGATACGTTATAAACGAAAAAAACGTAATACCTAGAAACGTTTTACATGTATCCATAGATTTTAATATAGGCCTATATGGGCGATTTTTCATAGGAATTGAAAATGAAAACGTTATATGCAAAAAAAAAAACGTTACAAACAGAAACATTATAAACAGATTTTACTGTATTAACTTCAAAATAAATACATGTACCATAATCATGGTTCGACTGTACTTATATTTTAATTACTTTACTTTCATTTCAGAGGGATGATGTACGGTTTCACTAGGCTGATGCCATTTGAGTTTACTCTGAATGACTGCTTCTTTTTTGGAGCGATAATCTCAGCTACAGACCCAGGTAAGAAATAGAGTAGGATGTGTATTAAATGTGCATTAGGGGGCCACCGTGACCTAGTGGTTAGCGTGTTCGGCTTTCAATCCAGAGGTCCCAAGCCATAGTATAGTTGTCTGTCCCTGTCTTTTGGATTAGACAGTATAAAGCATAGGTCCTGTGTCACAGTAGATATTGGCACATTAAAGAACCCTTCATGCTCTACGGCCATTGGTGCGGCAAAAGCTTAAGCAAAATTTGTCGCTCTTCAACGGCATACGCTGACGTCTCCATATGAGTGAAAAATTCTTGAGTGGGACGTTAAACAACAATACCATACCATCTATATTTTCTGGGCCCTGGTTGTGTGACCTTAGGTTCGAATCCGTGCCACGCTGTAGTTGGCTTTCGCTGTCTTTCGAATGAGACGGTGAAAACCGATATCCCGTGTCACAGTAGGTGTTGGCAGGTTAAAGAACCCTCCCTGCTCTACGGCCATAAGTGCTGAGCATAGGCAAAATTTCTCACCCTCTATCGGCACACAGTGACGTCTCTATGTAAGTGAAAGATTCTTGAGTGGGAAGTTAACCAAGAATATAACCAACCAACCTAGTGGTTAGGGTGTTCACCTTCTGATTGTGCAGTTGTGGGTTTTTATCAAAGCCATACTGCGGATGTTTGTCCCTGTCTTTCGGATGAGACAGTAAAGTCCAAGGACCCATGTCACAGTAGGTGTTGGCATGTTTATGTTAAAGAATTCTCCCTGCTCTAAAGTCTTATGTGCGGAGCAAATTTGTTGCCCTTCACTGGCACGCAATGACGTTTCTATATAAGTGAAAGATTCTGGAATGGGATGCTAAGCAACAATACAACCAACCCATCTAAGATGTGTATTACAGCGGAACCTCGCCTAAAGACCACCCCGCTAAGGAGACCACCTCACTATAAAGACCATCAGAATTCAGTCTGTTTATCATTATATCAGGCTTTTTCAACCTCATTAATGAGACCACCTCACTAATTAGACCAATTTTAGCCAGTCACTTGGTTGGTCTTAATAGCGAGGTTCCACTGTACATGTATATAAAGTGTGTTTTTATCAAGTGTGTTAATAATCGCTGTGTGATTGTTACTGTGTAGTTAACCTTTTGAGAAAAAAAAGGTGTGGTAGCTGAAGATACCAAGGGAACAATCAAAATTGAATAATCAAAAAGCAGATAAAACCATGGCCAACACAATAAGAGACAATACCACAAACGGCATTCCACATCTCAAGACGTGTAAGCCAAAAATAGTGTAACACGAATCCCACCAAAAAACCAGGGATGAGTTCAGGTGCTCTCAGAGACTGTTTATGAGATACATAATTGGTCACAAATAGCAGGTGATCTCTTAATTCAGGTAATTTGTATTAATATAAATAAATTTACTCTAATACAAAGAAAATATCACATAAAGAACTAAATTCCTTTCATTTTTTTTTTGAAATTCTATTTTACAATTTTTCATTTATTTCAGTAACGGTTCTGTCCTTGTTCAGTGATCTGAAAGTTGATGTAGATCTGTTTGCTCTCGTCTTTGGAGAGAGCGTGTTGAATGATGCGGTGGCCATTGTCCTATCAGGGTAAGGGAAATGGTTACATCATAATTATAAGATATTTAGAGTTCTAAGTGGGGGGGAAGGCCCGAATGATGAGAGGGCATTGTGCTTTAAACCATTTAGTCTCTCGCCTCTTCTCAGTGCGGGCTCGAGTCCCACTTTATTTGAGGAAGTTTGCCAGTTCACTTGAGGAAGGACAGTGATCTCTAGTCTGTGCATGCCATGGCCTAGTGGTTAGTGTATTTGACTTTGAATTGTGAGGTCTGGGATTCAAGCCCAAGCCAAGCCAAGCCTAGGAAACAAAAAGTGTCTCGATTAATGAGTCTCCTCTGTGCATTGGAACAACGTGGCTTGAGTGAATACTGTTGTAAGGAACCATCCGCCTTTACTGGTCAATTTCAATCCACGTTGCATTCTCGGTTGGCTGTCCCTGTCCTTCGGATGAGACAGTAAAAACTGAGATCCCGTGTCACAGCAGGTGTTGGCAAGTTAGAGAACCCTCCCTGTTCCCTTAGGCCATAGGTCCCGAGCATCGGCAAAATTTGTCGCTCTTCACTTGTACACAGTGATGTCTCCATATAAGTTAAAGATTCCTTAGTGGGAAGTTAAGCAACTATACAACCAGCCAACCAAGTAAGTCAGATTTGTATTTATTTAAATTCCAATTTTGACATTGTGCCTGATTGTATTTTGATGGTTGCATTAGTCCCATGTGACAGACAGCCGTTTATTAGGGCTTGATTTTCCTCTGTTGCAACAGAGGCCCTTTAACAATTGCTTTGCCCATTCAAAACACATTCTTTTAAGTAAAACTTATGGTTGAGGATTTTCTATCTACCAGTCATTAAAGACGAGTCAAAGTTTTACTAATTTACATTGCATATGTACACATTTTCATATTTTGCAGGTCAGTTGAAAAATACGGCAAACTTTCTGGTAAAGGATTCAGTGCCAACGCTTTTTTCACCTCACTTGGAAACTTTGTCGGCATATTTGCCGGTGCTTTTGCCATTGGATCTGTTATAGCATCAATTACAGCTTTGATATCCTTTTTAAGTTCATTGAGCAGAAAGTTTGGAGAACTAATGCCATACCCCTGACATCATTGTTGTTGTCCATAGACAAAACAGCTACTGTGATTTCAGGAAGAGTCCATTGTCTTGCAGGGGTTAATCAGATAGACAGGAAGACATGGCATTGATATTTTACACTTGGATCATGATTAGGGCTTTCATATAGGGTTATGACTTCTGACCTAGTGCCCTTGATATTGGAATTTTATCTACTTTTTGAAAAATGTACCTTGTTCATGTGAAGATCCAGGATTTTTTCCAGGGGGGTCCAACATTTCCTTTGGGGGGGGTCCAACTTGTGGGACAGAAAATCCCAATCCTGTCAAAATGAGAATCCTAAGTATAATTGACCAATGGTGGTATATATTTGGCCCATTCCAGGGGGTGGGGGTGGTGATCCAGATCCCCTTGACCCCCTCCCCCTAGATCTGCGCATGCTATTGTTTGTATATCCTTTCTCAAGCTCTGTTGTCTTCTGACAACTTTTGTCTAGGCATTATATCTAAGGATGGTAGTGATGTTGAAAGGGTCGTTAGGGGTGATCACTTGTAGTACATCCTGACAAAGAAAAAGGTATGAGCCAGATTTATACATACTGCAGTTGTGGTCTTAAGTTTAAAGTTGGTGTTTGGTGCTGGAGGTTGGGGGGGGGGGGGGGGGGGGG
>JACSZP010053819.1:0-14134 GCA_016161895.1 Pinna nobilis | reverse complement strand
CCATAATTTGCATTTATGAGTAACACTAAAATGATCCCCTCAATCTGGTAAGTCTCCTACTTTTTTCTTTCAAATTCCTACTTTTTCCTATTTTTTTCCTACTATTTCGATCAGTTCACTCCTACTTTTTTCCTACTTTTTTATCACGGTAGAGTAGAAAGCCTGGGTATGCTAATTTTAATCATACAATAGTTTTCGGATTGTATCCAGTTTCCGTTTTCAACTCAATAAACTCTATTTCGAGTTAACAACGGTTTTCGATTCAATAAACTCTATTTCGAGTTAACAACGGTTTTCGATTCAATAAACTCTATTTCGAGTTAACAACAACATGGCAGATTCAATTGGTATCCACGAGGAAAATGAACAAACCGGTGTTTCCAACATGTTCTATACATTGCCAATATGGGCTAGTGTATCTTTAATTTGGGTTTAAGATACATTTGTACACATGATAGGAGGCCAAACGTAGTCAATGAGACTCTCGTCTTGTTTCTCATGTCCCTTAGTAAAAACGAGGTCTGTTGTCCCAGTAGGTGTCCTCATGTAAAAGAATCCTTATTGCTTAATCAGTCAATGGTCTTGAGAGCAGCACACAGTCCAAAATTGTTGCCCTTCACACGTGTTTGTGGTGTCTATAAGTGAGTATGATGTACTTTAAACAAAAATATAACCTACACACCCAAACTTTCATCCTACCTTACAATATAAGGTGAGTGAATTTGTAGCTTCAAACAGGAATGCATCATCACCAGTGCTTGAAGATAACTCTATCATTTCGAGAAAAACATGAAGTATGACTTGTTGAACTGAATATTTCCTGATTATCCTTCATTATTTTTTTTGACATTAGCAATAAATAAAACAGAAATAACAGGATATGTGAATATAAGCTGAAATAAATGCTTAGAAATGCAATAATGTCAATGCCCATTGGAATTTTTAACTTGATATTTTATTTCTGTGTATCATTTATGTTTGGTATACATCATCAGATAAGTCTTTCAATATGTATTGTATCGTTGCAACCCTACTGTTAAGATTCTGTTTAGAGACATGAATCCTGGAACTATTTGATCAAGCAATGCTTTTGCGCACCCTGATAATAAGATCCTGTGTATATCAATCTGTGCCAATCTATGGTTACGAAACTTCTATATTGCCTAAAACTTCTCTACTTTCAGTAATATGGTTTTAATAATAGTTCACATACCCAGGTATTTCTTTTGGCAAAATTTCCTTTCTATGTAAATGTTGTTAACCTTGAGGCATTGACCTCAAAGATTAATCTACTTTCCAAAATATGAAACAGTTACTGCGACATGTATTTCACAAACACACCTTGTTCTTTGCAGTTATCATTTGCCCTGCCTTTGGTTGAAGTATTACAGAAGGATGGAAATTCTAAAAGAAAAGGGAGGACAACAAAGGTCGAGTATACAGTAAAAACTGTTTATAACGTTTCTGGTTGTAACGTTTTTCTGCATATAACGTTTTCATTTTCAATCCCCGAATAAACGCTAATGTAAACTTATGTTTAAATGTATGGATATAATGTTTCTGGACATTACGTTTTTTCGTTTATAACGTATTAAGATTGAAGTCCCAGTATAATAATATTGTCCTCTATAACGTTTTTTCCTAGTTTGAATGGTTTCAACACATGTTAAATTAACAAACAAACACGTGGAAACATGTTCGACCAACCGTAGGGAATACCTGGTCATTCAAAAATAAAGCCTGACATGTATTTCTAAAGTAAAAACTTACTCACAGATGTTGACCATACACATTTGGAAAGATTAGCTTCAATTAAACTCACATTCGTCCCTCTCAACACAATGTCACCAATTTTTCATCAACTCGCTTATAATGTTTTCCGGATATAACATTAAATTATTTGTGTCCCAAAGGAAACGTTATAAACAGATTTTACTGTAGTTATTTTTTATGGTAGGAAGCATAAGTTCATATTCATATTTGTGAGCTCTTTTTATGACTTGGAGCATTACTTAATATTCATGGCATGTTAATTAAGATTGACTGTAGAGCAATGCATAGAATCTACTGCTTGTTATGGGAAAGAAATGAAAAGGATAAGTCAGCAGAAACAAAAAAGAGGAACTGAATTAATTTTATCAACCTTGTTCTTTATACAAATGCAAGAATTTAAATTCTTACTCGTGAAAATAATCATTGGTAAATTATATGAAGAAGTTTTTAATTTCTAATCAATATCAAGTGAATTCTAAGAAAAGATACATGTTCTGAGTAAATATTATGAGTATATTACATTTCTAGATAGCCGTCACAGTTAGCATTTTTGTCTTCAAATTGTTAGGTCTTGTGTTTGATTCCATTCAGCGAAGGCATCTGGCTTTTCCTGTCCTTCACATGAGGCAGTAAAAACTGAGGTCCTACGTCACAGCAGGTGTTGTCATGTTAAAGAACTCGCTGCTCAACGGCCATAAGTGCCAAGCATAAGCCAGATTTGTAGCACCTCACCAGCATTTGGTGAGTCTCCATATAACCATAAAGTGAAAGATTCTTGGGTGGAACTTTAAAAAAAAAAAAAAGAAGCTACATGTACATCTTTAAATTTTTGTTCTATAGGTTCTGGTGATGGTCCCTACACGGGAACTTGCCAAACAAGTAGCTGACGATTTCCTGTCTATAAGTGAAGGATTATCAGTCTATACTATATATGGTGGCACTCCATATGGACCTCAAGGTATGTCATTTCCTCTTGCTTTTTATTTCCCATACTTTAACTCACATTCTGATACATTGGTACATTTGGTGAAAGTAATGAAAATGAATGAAATGTTTCCAACATTTTTCTGACTGAGTATTGATATTATCATACAACTAGTTTTATGTTTCAAAGATACAGATTATAATACACTTCAAATTTGTGATTCATTATACCATTTACCGTAAATATGGTTCATGTATTATATGTATCAACCCCTACACAATGATAGAATGTTTATCTGCCACTTGCCACAGTGTACTACATGTACTTATGATTGATAGAAAGTTTACATGCAACTTACTTCTACATAATGTTTACATTTGGTATTTGCCTAAAACTGATTATCTGAGAAAGTTTGCCAGTTTACTTGCGGATGGACAGTGGTCTCTCCCCGGGTACATTTGTAAACCGGGCTCTCTCCTCCGCCAATAAAAACTGACCACCACCATATGACTGAAAGATTTTCGAGTGTGGTGTAAAGCAAAAAACAACAAAATAAAAATTTGGTTTTGCATTGGATATTTGCACAAGATAATGATAGACACTTTTGTTACTGGGTCAATATAAATCTGAAGACTGCTGGTACTTGCTAACATCTAGTTTATGGAACACATTACCCATGATCTTCAAAATAGCAATAGAGTCAGATTTTTTATACATTTTGAGTTGTCAAATTATATTTAGGCAACTTACCATGCAGTTCTGACCTCAACGAACATTGCTTTCCTTGGCACTAACAGTGTTTCATCAACATATCTAGATTGAATGCTCTTATAAATAATTGTAAAGTTACTTCTCAGTAAGAAAGGCATTTTTTTCAGTTAATGCGATCAGATCTGGGATAGATGTACTTGTCGGAACACCTGGACGTATATTTGATCATATAGAGAGAGGAAATTTGGATTTTTCCAAGTTGCAGCATGTTGTTCTTGATGAAGTGGATCAAATGTTAGATATGGGTTTTGCAGATATGGTAGACTCCATTTTGGCAACTGCTTACAAAGAAGGTAACTACTACGATGCTTATGTCTGTAAACTTTGTTATTTTTGACATATGGCCTCCATAGACTAGTGGTTAGAGCTGCAGTCTCTTCTCAAATACTTAAAACTGGACACTGCCATATGACAGAGAGATCGTTGAGGTGAGACAGAGACAGCCTGGGTCCTTTGTCACAGCAGTTGTTGACATGTCAAGGGGCCTTTAATGGCCCTAAGGAGAGTACAGTCCAAAATTAAAAGCCCTTCACTGGCTTCCTTTGACATCTGCATTTGAGTGAAACATTCTTGATGTAATACAATAACTACACGACTGCAAGATTGCCGAGTATGGCATAATATCAAAGCAACGAACATGTTTTATATCAACCATTTTATGGCCATTTAGCAATGAAGTGTCTTTCCAGTGGAGATACCTACTCCGAGACGGACGGTGCCTCTGTTTTGATGGTGTCAATCCAAACTACCCACAACTTTTGTTTCTATTGACAATTTATGATTTGTTGAACAAAGAGTTGCTGTTTATTTTTGTGAACATTTACAATGAAATTAAATTCAGAAATTTGTTGACCTGTGATAATCAAAGAAGAGGACCACTGTTTCATATACTGGAATCTGCACTGTGCTGTGGTTGGTTGGCTGTTTTTGTCCTTTGAATGAGACAGAAAATCAGGGTCCGGTGTCACAGTAGGCATAGTTATGTTAAAAGCCTTCCCTGCACTATGGCAATAAAAGATGAGCGTAGGCTAGATTTGTTGCCCTTCACCAACATACAGTGATTTCCCCGTATAAGTGAAAAATTCTTAAGTGGGATGTCACACAACAAAAATCATTAACATATTTTTGAAAAAATAATGGGAACTGACAATAACTGCAGAACATGTTAATAATTGCAGAGTCAGACTGCCAAAAATTGTTTAATAATGAGTACTCCCTTCCATATAATAGGTGAGATTGTGTACTTTCCTATAAATAGCTGCCCTTCACTTTTTATTTCGCTTTTCATTTTAATCCTCTTGATTGACTGTTCATGTGCATAGCTGCTAACTTTTTCGTTTTGTCTGGAATTTTTCTGGATTTTATATATTCGCATTCCACATTGCTTCGAAATAATTTCACATTTTATTAAAAACTGATTGTCAGCTTACTTGATTCAGTCTAGTAATGTTAAAACGGCAATAAAACACCATGTTGAACACATATAGGGTGATCTAACTCTATCTTGCTTTGACTAGGGAAAATCTGGTTTAGTGTTTTTGAGTGCATAGATTAAGAACGTTGTTTAATGATCAGATATTCTTGCATTTCAGATAGGGAGGGCAAACCCCAGACTCTACTGTTTTCAGCCACACTTCCTCCTTGGGTATACACAACTGCCAAAAAGTACATGAAGGAAGATCAGATTAAACGTATCACATTAGTTGGGGACCAGGAAACAAGAGCAGCAACTACTGTACAGGTAGGTGATGAGGACATGGACAAGAAAATTGTGTTACCATAGTAACGAAAATGTTCAAATAGAATAAAATACTGAGCAAGGTAACAAGTATAGTTTGTGTTAAGGCCATGTGAAAAGGGCTGTCTAAATAGTGAATTGATTTGGAGCTTTGTAGATGTTTCATTGCAGTTATCTCCCTTTAGTTTGTTGATTTTTATTATGTTAGTGAATGAATCAAGAGATTTTTGTAAGATTAAGAATTTTCCTTTTACAATTTTAATCTTAATTTATGTGACTCTAGACTCTTAATTTATATGAGATATCATTCATGAACAATATATCATGTCTCAAGCTTATGACTTCTGAAAGTTTTTTGACTCCAGTCAAACAAGGCTTAGCAGTCACCTTACTCAAGCAGCCATCTGTCTTCAGTTATCAGGTTATAGTCTATCTGATAATTACTATATACTTTATTGCCCTAGTTAGAGGGAGGCATCGGTATTTGTTTACCCAAAAGAATTATAATGCTACATGTAAACAAATACTTATGTCTCCATACAGAAATAAAGTCAACCATCCATTTATCTATGGGGATGGCCAGAGGAAGACGTTACACTTGTGAGAGAGATATGAAATGTGGTCTCTCTGACACAGGACGGTTCTGCTCTGACTGGGTTTTATTAGTGAAGTATGATAACACTATACAGTAAACCTTCTATCCAGTGGTCAGTTTATGACTCACTCTATGCAGAGGTCAGTTTATGACTCACTCTCTATCCAGAGGTCGGTTTATGACTCCCTCTCTATACAGAGGTCAGTTTATGACTCACTCTCTATCCATTGGTCAGTTTATGACTCACTCTATATCCAGTGGTCAGTTTATGACTCACTCGCTATCCAGAGGTCGGTTAATGACTCACTCTCTATCCAGAGGTCAGTTTGTGACTCACTCTCTATCCAGAGGTCAGTTTATGACTCACTCCCTATCCAGAGGTCGGTTAATGACTCACTCTCTATCCAGACGTCGGTTAATGACTCACTCTCTATCCAGAGGTCAGTTTATGACTCACTCTTTATCCAGTAATCAGTTTATGACTTGCTGTATATCCATTGGTCAGTTTATGACTCACTCTCTATCGATTGGTCAGTTTATGACTCACTCTTTATCCAGTGGTCAGTTTATGACTCGCTCTCTATCCATTGATCAGTTTATGACTCACTCTCTTTTCATTGGTCAGTTTATGACTTGCTGTCTATCCAGAGGTCAGTTTATGACTCACTCTATATCCAGTGGTCAGTCTATGACTCACTCGCTATCCAGAGGTCGGTTAATGACTCACTCTCTATCCAGAGGTCAGTTTATGACTCACTCTCTATCCAGAGGTCAGTTTATGACTCACTCTCTATCCATTGGTCAGTTTATGACTCACTCTTTATCCAGTGGTCAGTTTATGACTCGCTCTCTATCCATTGATCAGTTTATGACTTGCTCTCTTTTCATTGGTCAGTTTATGACTTGCTCTCTATCCAGAGGTCAGTTTATGACTCACTCTCTATCCAGTGGTCAGTCTATGACTCACTCGCTATCCAGAGGTAGGTTAATGACTCACTCTCTATCCAGAGGTCAGTTTATGACTCACTCTCTATCCAGAGGTCGGTTAATGACTCACTCTCTATCCAGAGGTCGGTTAATGACTCACTCTCTATCGATTGGTCAGTTTATGACTCACTCTTTATCCAGTAATCAGTTTATGACTCGCTGTATATCCATTGGTCAGTTTATGACTCACTCTCTATCAATTGGTCAGTTTATGACTCACTCTTTATCCAGTGGTCAGTTTATGACTCGCTCTCTATCGATTGATCAGTTTATGACTTACTCTCTATTCATTGGTCAGTTTATGACTCACTCTCTTTTCATTGGTCAGTTTATGACTTGCTCTCTATCCAGAGGTCAGTTTATGACTCACTCTATATCCAGTGGTCAGTCTATGACTCACTAGCTATCCAGAGGTCAGTTAATGACTCACTCTCTATCCAGAGGTCAGTTTATGACTCACTCTCTATCCAGAGGTCAGTTTATGACTCACTCTCTATCCATTGGTCAGTTTATGACTCACTGTTTATCCAGTAATCAGTTTATGACTCGCTGTATATCCATTGGTCAGTTTATGACTCACTCTCTATCGATTTGTCAGTTTATGACTCACTCTTTATCCAGTGGTCAGTTTATGACTCGCTCTCTATCCATTGATCAATTTATGACTCGCTCTCTATTCATTGGTCCGTTCACTCTCCATCCAGAGGTCAGTTTATGACTCACTCTCTATCCAGAGGTCGGTTAATGACTCACTCTCTATCCAGAGGTCGGTTAATGACTCACTCTCTATACAGAGGTCAGTTTATGACTCACTCTTTATCCAGTGGTCAGCTTATGACTCGCTCTCTATCCATTGATCAGTTTATGACTCGCTCTCTATTCATTGGTCCGTTCACTCTCTTTTCATTGGTCAGTTTATGACTTGCTCTCTATCCAGAGGTCAGTTTATGACTCACTCTCTATCCAGAGGTCGGTTAATGACTCACTCTCTATCCAGAGGTCGGTTTATGACTCACTCTCTATCCAGAGGTCAGTTTATGACTCACTCTTTATCCAGAAGTCAGTTTATGACTCACTCTTTATCCATTGGTCAGTTTATGACTCGCTGTATATCCATTGGTCAGTTTATGACTCACTCTCTATCGATTGGTCAGTTTATGACTCACTCTTTATCCAGTGGTCAGTTTATGACTCGCTTTCTATCCATTGATCAGTTTATGACTTGCTCTCTATTCATTGGTCCGTTTATGACTCACTCTCTTTTCATTGGCCAGTTTATGACTCGCTCTCTATCTAGTGGTCAGTTTATGACTCGCTCTCTATCCAGTGGTCAGTTTATGACTCGCTCTCTAGCCATTGGTCAGTTTATGACTCACTCTCTATCCAGTGGTCAGTTTATGACTCACTCTCTATCCAGTGGTCAGTTTATGACTCACTCTCTATTCACTGGTCAATTTACAGACCATCTGACGAATATCAGTATAAATCTTGATTACATAGCTACCTCTATTCAGTGGTCAGTTTACAGTCGCCCTGGAGAATGTAAGAATATACCTCACCTTACTTAAGAAACCACTTCTGTTGTGCTGCAAGTTGCCACTGAATCCTGGACCCAGTTACAAAATCGTCCTCAAAATGTCTACCAATATGGCTTAGTATGTCGGTGTTTTGATCATATGGATATCTATAGGCCTATTTTTAGCATTTATATGATTGGACTGCAAGGCAATTCCAGACTATGAATTAGTATACACCCATTTTTTTTTTTACTTTGACCTTTCACCTACGTTTTATGCACCCTGAAACAAAGTTTTTGGGGCATTTAGTTTTAGGTCTGTCCATCTGTTTGTCTGCTAAAACATAAATATTGGCCATAATTCTGAATGGTAAGTGATTTCACATGTGCATTCCTTGTGACAAAACCTTTCTGTTTCTACCATAATTTTTTTTTACTGTGACATTGGACTCTGACCTATTTTAAAAAACTTTGATATTAGCCATAACTTCTAATTGGTAAGTGATAGGACAGTCATATTTCTCATGTGTATTCCTTGTGACAGGACCTTTCTTATGGTACCATAATGTTTTACCTGTAGACCTTGTGTCTTTAACTTAACTGGGTGTCAGAGTAGCGTAGTGGTTAGCGCACTCGTTTCTAAACAAAGCGACCCGGGTTCGATCCTTGGATCTGCCTAGGTAGAATGTGAGATGGTATGGTTGGTCGCCAGCTCGGACACGTGGGTTTTCTCCGGGTACTCCGGTTTCTCCCACAGCAAGAACCCCCGCATGCCGACATCAGAGCCAACAAAAGACATTAATATAAGTTACTTGAACTTGCTTGTTAATCGTTGTGAAATAAATAAAGTTTAAACTTTTAACTTAATTATGACTACTCCTGCTGTATTCTTACTGGCTACCATCTGAGGGCAACTGTCTTTCAGACTTTCCAACCTAGAAAATTGAATACAGGGGAGATTTTTCTATTCTGTAGGGGAGACTTTTAATTTTACTAAGAATTGATAGGAAAATTGAAGTTTTTTATTGGGGGAGACATTTTTTTCATGAAAAATTATCAAAATTTCTCTTTAAAAATTGGGAGTCTCCCTATTTATGGGGGAGACTTGGCAAGTTTGTTCTTGTTTAAATTCAGATATACTGCTGTTCTGTTAGAAGTTGTAGCAACATAGGTTCAGACAAAAAATTGCACTTACTTTTCGTTCACTGATTTGCTTTTATGTAGCAATCAAGCTACACAGTCTTAAGCAGTATTTTGTTTACAAAAATGTTTTTCATATTCAGTGTAAGTATATAGGGAAAAGCCTGCAATGTGTGCATTTTGTTGGCCTGAACCTGACATTATTTTTGTATATATAAAACAATGCAAATTTTAACTTTCATATGTACATTTGTGTCTTGGTTCTTCAACATGATGTGATTGCGCAATACCTCAAGTAAACAGCAACTTACTAAGATAGTCAATTCTACTGACTTTCCTAAGTTGTTGCTTAAAAGAAATAAGATTTTAAAATTTCTTTTTCAAAGTAACAATTCACTAAAATAGCCAATTTTCCCATAAGTTGTTGCTAAATAGAGATTTGCCTGTACTTTATATGATTTTTTATAGCTATAGGATTTTAAATTTTCTTTTTCAAAGTATCTTTTTCTTTGCTAAATTGGAATTGATATGATTGTAGCATTTAGCCATCAAGTGTGGGTACTTTGACAGAGCAGCAACTATTGGTGATATACTCCAAGTTTACAGTGGGAAAAATGGTCGTGCTATCATATTTAACCAGACAAAGAAGGATGCAGATGAGCTCGCAGTAAGTGCATCGATTAAGCAGGATGCTCATGTACTTCATGGAGACATCCCTCAAGAGAAGAGAGAGATGGTATTGAAGGTAATACCTATATCGTTATTTGATTAATACTTGTTTGATTTTACTTATTAGATAAGATGTATGTGAGAGCCCCTACTTTGAACCCTACTGGTGACAAGTTTGAGTAGTTGCTACAGGTAGCAATAGTTGCTTTACCAAATGCTCAGCATTTGAAACAAAAGATGCTGATTATTCAAATTTGATCTTAAACATTCAGGGCTAGTTTTACATAGATGTTGGCATGGTAATGACCTAGCTACTGCTGAATGGCACTGTATGAACTGAACATACGCCAGAGGTTTAAGCTCTTCACTAGGGTTTGGGGACATCATCAAAAGAGTGAAAGATTCTTTATTGAACAACAGCTAAATAAAATATCATTGTAATAGGCCAGAGCATGTTGTTGAGAATATTTAGACTTTTAGTTTTGGGGATATAGGAACTATCCTGTCTGTCTGTCCATATCTTTGTCTGTCTGGTTAAAGAAGTCTGGAAAGCAGATTTCTCTTGTAGTATAAAAGATAGGGCTTCCATATTTAATATATATAATCATGTAAAATACTACATTTTGATAGCAAGACATTTGACCTACTGACCTTAACCTTGCAATAAGTGTTTAGTTTAGAGGTTATCTAAAGCACTTATAAAAGTTATTCTTTTTATTTGTTGATAAAACTTCTCAGTCATAAACAGATGTACACCAGTTTTCAGTCATGAACAATGTAACTTCTCAGCTGTATACAGCCTAGCCTTCTATAAGAGACCACTGAAGGGTAAGAAGAAAATTAGTCATATAGGAAAGGTGGCCTCTTAATTCAGATGATATGTTTAGGAAAAGCATTTTGGGATGCATACATTTGGGTCAGATATGATAGGTGGTCCTTTAACTTGGTGGGTCACTAAGGCAGGCTAGACTGGACTGTACAACACTTCCCTCATATCTGTAAATTGTCAGTGAAAAACAACTATTCAGTCCTATACAACACTTCATAGTCAAATACAATACTTCAAAGTCATATACAACTCTTCATAGTCATATAAAACACTTCAGTAATAGTCGTATACATCACTTCATTGTAATATACAACACTTCATAGTCATAGTCATATACAATACTTAATAGTCGTACACAATACATCATAGTCATACAATCCTTTATAGTCATATACAACACTTCATAGTCATAGTCATATACAACTATTCATAGTCATAAACATCACTTCATAGTAATATACAACACTTCATAGACATAGTCATATACAATACTTCAGTTGTATACAATCCTTCATAGCCATATACAGTCCTTTATAGTCATATACAACACTTCATAGTCATAGTCATATACAACTTTTCATAGTCATAAACATCACTTCATAGTAATATACAACACTTTATAGTCATATACAATACTTCATA
This sequence comes from Pinna nobilis, assembly GCA_016161895.1. Lineage (NCBI taxonomy): Eukaryota > Metazoa > Mollusca > Bivalvia > Pterioida > Pinnidae > Pinna > Pinna nobilis. The sequence goes on along the minus strand of JACSZP010053819.1, from coordinate 2,549 downwards.
GACGTAAACAATCCTTCATAGTCATATACAATCCTTTATAGTCATATACAACACTTCATAGGCATATACAACACTTCACAGATATATACAACAATCTAATATTTTCAGGGTTTCAAGGATGGGAAGTATAATGTACTGGTAACAACTGATGTGGCTGCCAGAGGATTGGACATTCCACAAGTGGATTTAGTCATACAGTGTTCTCCACCAAAAGATGTGGATTCTTATATCCACAGATCTGGCAGAACAGGACGAGCTGGTAGATCTGGTGTGTGTCTGTGCTTCTATAAACCTCAGGAAGAGAACTATCTGACATGGGTTGAAAGGAAAGCTGTAAGTAAATCTATGTGTACTAATAGGTGAATTATAATACTTAAAGAAAAGCTGTAAGTGAATCCATGTGTGCTAATAGGTGAATTACAATACTTAAAGAAAAGCTGTAAGTGAATCAAGGTGCACTAATAGGTGAATTACAATACTTAAAGAAAAGTTATAAGTGAATCAAGGTACACTAATAGGTGAATTATAATACTTAAAGAAAAGCTGTAAGTGAATCAAGGTGCACTAATAGGTGAATTACAATACTTAAAGAAAAGTTATAAATGAATCAAGGTGCACTAATAGGTGAATTATAATACTTTAAGAAAAGCTGTAAGTGAAACTGTGTGTACTGAATATAGATGAATTATAATATTGAAGAAAAGCTGTAAGTGAATCAATGTGCACTTATAGGTGAATTACAATACTTAAAGAAAAGCCTTAAGTGAATCCATGTGTACTAACTATAGATGAATTATAATACTGAAAGAAAAGCTGTAAGTGAACATGTGTGTACTGAATATAGATGAATATAATACTGAAGAAAAGCTGTAAGTGAATTCATGTGTACTAACTATAGATTAAAATAATACTGAAAGAAAAGCTTTAAGTGAATCCATGTGTACTAGTTAAAGATGAATCATAGTACGCAAAAAAGCTGTAAGTGAATCCATGTTTACCAATAGATGAAGCATAATATTTCAAGATAAGTTAAACTGAATCCACAAGTACTAGTTATAGGTGCATTACAATACTTAAAGAAAAGCTGTAAATGAATTCATGTGCACTAATTATGGTTTAATTACAATAGCACATGTACTTACAGAAAAGTTAAAGTGAATTTATGTGTACTTACCTTAAAAGCAGCTGTAAAAGAATTATGAATAGGTCAGTTTTGATAGTTTTTGTATTTCTTGATTAACAGCAAAAGATTTGTTACTGATAAGAGACATAACACAGTAGATGGGCTTTGATGCAGTCTGCCTATAAGTTGTAATCACAAGTGACCACTGCTTCTCAGTTTTGATCATTTGACCATTCATGACTCATCAATATTCAATAATCTATGACCTTAGAGATTTTACTGAGCTTCAACAGTGTCACAGAAATAAAAAGTAACATAAGCAAAAACTAAATTTAGATTTGATTCTTGTCCCCAAGTATCAAAATGGTATAATCTATTTTCTATTGTCTTAGACCAGTCCATTAATATGGTCTGTGGCATTTAAGGGGTAAATGTATTAATTTGTTATTAAAATTTCATTTTGTTACCATTAAGAAATTTTTGACAGAATTATTTCCTTTGAAATTTCCAATTAATAAGTTTTTGTTAATGGGGAGGATAAGTGATTTACAAACAGCTCTTGTTTTATCAGTGTCTGGTAAAAAAAATTTAACATTTGCAGCACATTTATGCTTTCATGATATCATGTGACACAAGGGCCCTCAGTTGGAAATTAGGCAGATGAATACATGTATCAGAGGAAACCTTGTTCTTTTTTTTTATAATGGGAATTCCATAACCTACAGTGCTCTATTGTTTACCTGTATTCACTCTGTCTGACTTAATTGAAATACAGGTAATCATTGATTTATATATATAAACGAAATTATATATACCAGTAAGATTTATGAAACTATTTCTATTTATCATTGAAAATACTGGTTCCGCTTATCCTTACTTATTGATTATAAATGGTAGAGGAGTTAAAGGATGACAGCTGAAATAATTAATTGGACACCTGCCATTTATACTGAGATATAACTCTGCCTTATTTGTACTTTATGGAATTCCAGATAAGAGAGTTAACAATGACTCTGATAAGACTTGTGTTTGATATATGTTCTGATTAGTTTGATGTGATGTTGAGGTGATGAGAAAAATATAATGGGGGCTTATATGAAGCTCTTGATGGGACTTAGACTTTTGAAATGTTAAATTTGACTGAGTTGCTATGTATCCCATACTGACTGAGTTGATATGTATCCCATACTGACTGAGTTGCTATGTATCCCATACTGACTGAGTTGATATGTATCCCATACTGACTGAGTTGCTATGTATCCCATACTGACTGAGTTGATATGTATCCCATACTGACTGAGTTGATATTTCTACCATAACACGCGTAGTTTAACCATTATAAAACGGCTGTATAATCGAGGCGACAGTTGATTAAATATAATCGATTAACCACACGTGGTTAACGCCTTCCGAGCGTTTTGATTGG
>JACSZP010053815.1:0-10131 GCA_016161895.1 Pinna nobilis | reverse complement strand
TATCGTTTTCTATTTGCTAATTAGAATCATTGATATTGCTTATACTTTCCTTTGCATACAATGTTCTTGCATTGGCTTCTTTGTTTGATAGTTTGATAAATTTGTTAAAATAAGTCTATTAAGTAAATTTTACTTACTCATCAAACTTTTTCTTCAGTTTCGCCAGCTCGCTAATCTTCCCCTCTAACTCTTCCTCTTTACTTTTAATTTGGCTATGAAAAGTATGAAATTCAAGTTTTACGAAAAAGAAAATAGAATTTTGACTATCATTAAATCACTTAAACACTCTTTCATCCACAAGAAATATCTTATTTGTGCAAGGATACTTCTTTTTCCCTATGGAGGAAATTGGATTATATTTATATCAAAATAGGAATTTTACTTTCGAAAAAAGGTAATGTTACGTTCATAGGAATTTTTTTTTCATTTTGAAGTTACACTGACAAAAGTTTTGTCGTTCAAGGGAAGCAAGATATGGCTATGAAATTAAATTTGTTTTGACAAGAGGATGGAGATTTTGACGATCAACTATTGAAGACTGAATATTAGAAATGAAGTTCGACTATGAGAAAAAAGGAACTGCAATGAGGTTGTCCACATTTTTCTATACATTTATCGTTTTCTATTTGCTAATTAGAATCATTGATATTGCTTATACTTTCACTTTGTACCAGGTTTTGTATCTGGTAATATCTATAAATCATACATTTTTAACATACAAAATTATTATCTTATTTGAAATAAACAATAACCCCTTAATCTAAGTTCATTATGGGCGTATAAGGTAAATACAACCTATTTCTATATTTGATCGGTTCCACATACTACTTTTGCGTTTCTACCTAGAACAATTGTTACACTTTGCTATAAACTTGTGTGTAAATGTGTTTTATATTTGTATTGCCGACTGGCTTTCCTGTTCTTCGTTCGAGAAAGTTATAGTCCAGGTCCCTTGTCCTATTAGGCGTCAGCGCATTTAAAAAATTAATTCTTACAGGCGAAATTGCCTTAAACACGCCAAACTTTATGTCCATTATTTGCATTACAGGATATTATTTTATCTTATCACTGCAATTTCTACGGAGAATGCAATAGTTTGGTTATGTTTGTTTACAAATGGCAGACTTAATCATAAAACTCACTGCAGAACTGTAAGAGAATAATGACACATTTCAGAGAAGGTATAAACATTTTATATTTTAAGCTAGCAACATTCATTCTAGCGCACCTTTTGTTTCAAGTGTGCAAGTTCCGTTTCAAGGTTATGCATGTCTCATTTACTTTGCCATTTTCCAATATTTAATTTATTTTAGAATAAAAACTTACTTCTTATACTGCTCCTCTGCTTTGGACAAATTGGTTTTTGCTGTCAAAATCTCTTGTTGTTTCTTTTCAACTTCGCTATCGAAAGAAAAAAAATTCATTCAGTTAACAATAAAAATTAATTATTCACTAATGTTTGCCTTTATTCATCACTTGGTACCAGTACTAGTTGTCTCTTGTCATATTTTCAATATATCCATCATAGTAAATATACGAAAATATTAGACAATCCAATAATAAACTCCATAACAACAAAATGTAAGCCAATTTTGGCTGTGTTTAATGAAACTTATAACAATTTAGCAATTTATAATATTGGTTTAACCGATTCACATCCTTTTTAATCCACAAATAACGTGCACCGCATCAAACAGTTATAGCTTTTAAAAATTGTCGACGTTAATCCTTAGTATTTATTGCAAACCATTGATATATTGGTTTTACATTTAAATGTTTAGCTAATCTATTAATTTAACATAAAAGATGAGCGCGGACGAATAAATCCACTACTATCAGTTGCCCTTAGCAAAACGAAATGCAGGTGGCCCATACAGAAGCAACGGAGCCAACCTACAATCTAACATGTGATGATAATAGGAGGGAATTAATCAATCTAAATATATGTGAAAGACATTGTTAACAAACGGAGGGAGGCAGACAGAAATCTAGCTGACTAAATTTTAGTCCGCAGAATATTGTTAGTCGGCGTATCTAAGAAATATAGACACGTTTTTATGTTTTTGCCAAAGAAAAGCTGAAAGCTAAAAATATATAGCTTACACCATATGTTGTTCTAATGTGGCAATTTTATTGCGTGCTGTCTGTAGTTCTTGGTCTTTCTCAGAAATTTGACTGTCGAAAGAAAAGAAATGTTTTAAGTGATCTACGCTTTACTAAATTACTAAATAGATGAACCATACTTTCTCTCTCTCAGACGAGTGACAATGATTTCTGCTAGTCAGACTTCTCTTCAAGTCACTGTTAGATCAAAACATCAACAATATATGCTTATAGTACTGTTTTACAACCAATTTTTCTGCTGTGAAAAAAATGGGGAACAATGTCCAGATTCCTTCTATAAAAGGTAAAAACATATATTAAGAATGGAAATACTGCATCCTTCATTCAGAAAATTCCTGATTATAGGTAGATTTAAGAGGCTCACTTGAAAAGCTATCAAACATGGATTTCATCAACGTTCAAGAACTTAGAAATATTTTTTTTTATATTTCATGTTTAAAAGAAAATGTTAAATACATCCAGTGTAATCAAATTTTTTTATGCTATTAGCAAACGCGTAATCTTCAACATAAGACTGCCCATGACTTTCTTGACGCATTACCGTGAGTTATCAGGTAAAAATTACAAATCAAATAACTGAAAATTAATAAGTAAAAGTTTTTCTTGAAAATGAATTATTTTTTATTTAGACAATATTTTAAATGAATCAATCAAAGAGTTAACAATTACGCATGTTTTACATCATGTTTTCCCTCTTCATGTTCAACTTTAATCTTTTCAAATCGTATTGATAGTGTATGCGATTCCTTTTTACGTTACAAGATTATGCGTGTCTCACTTAACTTTGCGATTTCCCATTCTTAAATTTTAGAATAAAAAACGTACGTCTTATACTGCCCCTCTGATGTTAACAAATTGTTGTTTGCTGCCAATATTTCTTGGTGTTTCTTTTTAATTTCACTATTAAAAGAAGGTATTGCAATTCAGTGTACCAGTAATTTATATCATCTGCTAATATTTGCATTTTTAAATCACTTAGTACCATATTTTTATCTCTTATTATATTTTTCAATATATTCATCATAGTAACCATACGAAAGCACTTAAAGATCTGGGGTCTCCGTGCCCGAGTGGTTACCTTGTTCGACTGCGAATCGGAAGATCCGGACTGGAGCCGCGTCAGCGTCACTCCGTGGTTGGCCGTCCCTGTCCTTCGGATGAAACAGTAAAAACCGAGGCCTCGTGTCAGAGCAGGTGTTGGCACATACCCTCCCTGCTCTACGGTCAGCAGCGCCGAGCATAGGCAAATTTTTTAGCCCTTCAGCGGCACACGGTGACGTCTCCATATGAGTGAAAGATTCTTGAGTGGGACGTTAAACAACAATACCATACAATACGAAAAACTTCGAGGTAAAAAAATCCGTAACAGAAAAATGATAGCTAATTTTGGTTGTTTAATAAAACAATTAGGCCTTTAGCAATTCTTTTAAATACAATATTGATCTAACCAATGCACTCCGTTTTTAAGCAACGAATAACGGCCACCGTATCAAATAACTACAGCAAAAATTAAATTAAAATTAAAAAGTTAATCCTAATTGTTTATTTCAAGCCAAGGATATAATTGTTTTACGTTTTAATTTTCAGCTAAACCATGAATTAAACATAAAAACGAATGCGTGCGAAAATATCCACTACTGTTATTTTTCCTGAGCAAAACGAAATTTGGGTCACCCACGCATAAGCAATAGAGCCAACTTACAATCTAACACGGGATGATAATAGAAGGGAATTATTCAATCTAAATTTCAGTGGCAGACACTGTTGACATGATGGGGGACAGACAGAAGTCATGCTGACTAAATTTTGATGTAAAAATTTAAATCCACAGAATTTTGTTGGTTAGCGAAATCTAAACATTTTTGCAAAATATAGCTAACAGCTAAAAATATATAGTTAATTTCCTATGTTGTTCTGATATGGTAATTTTATTGAGTGCTGTCTGTAGTTCTTGGTCTTTATCAGAAATTTGACTGTCGAAAGAAAAGAAATTTTTAAATGTTCATAAATCCATCATCGCATTTCTAAATGGATGAACCATACTTCATGTAGTGACTTCTGGACCCAGTTGTTCAACATTTGGTAAAATTTAACCTGAGCTTCAAATATAACCGAGCCTCGTAGAAATAAAGTAACCAAGCCTCAAAGCTTTACAATATTTACTAACTTTTATAGATTGTCTGACACAAGGTTTGATTCAACCTCAACAATGATTTTTTTAACCGAAAAAGTTTATTTCTAGGTTGTATTTCAAACCTTGGTTATATTTAACCGAGGGTTAAAATATAACCAACTGATGAACAACTGGGCCCTGATATCTGTACTTTGCGCTATGGCTTGAACGAAGGTAAATGACTTTGGTTATAGGATGTGCTTACAAATAAAGGCTGTGTAACTCAAGTTGCATTATAGAAGTAGTACTCGAAAAATGACTACTACTGATAGAGTATCTCGGCAACTGTAGAAAGTAACTCGGCAATCAAGGCATTGTGAAATATAAACATAAACAATGTATGCCAATATTTTTACACCTATTTTCTGTGTCAAAGAGGAAAAGATTTGTGAAATTCCGTCGATACAATGGTAAAAAAGACTGAGACTGTAAATATTTGTAGCTTTCGTTAAGAAGATTCCTTATTATAGGTATATTTCAGCCAAAGAGGCGCACTTAAAACGCTATTAAACGTGGATTTCAGCAACATGCAAGAACTTAAAAATATTTTTCATATATATTTCGTGTTTTAAAGAAAATGTTTGATTTACCCAGTATAACCAAATGTTTTGATGTTATGAGCAAGTGCGGAATCATTAACATAACACTGCCAATGGCCTTCTTAACGCACTACCTGGGGTTGTCAGATTAAAATTACATATCAAATTTCTAAAATAAAAGTGTTAAAGTTTATTGTGAAAATGAATTATTTTGTTATTCAATAAATATTTTTAAAAAAGTCCTTCAAAAGAGTTAACGATTACACAGTCTACATCATGTTATCCGTCTTCATGTTTAACTTTGATATTTTCAAACCGTATTAATGGGATTTTTTTTACAATTTGCAATGCAGCGTAGGTCTTAAAATATATTAATGTATATACGCCATCATGATTATTTCTATTAGAAAGACGAAATTCTTAATTTTGGTTTGGGCATATTTAGTCTTTCAAAATTTTGTCTAGAAAGGAGTATTCAATATTTGTAAATAATTATCCTTATTTAGGACTAAAACCTCTAACCTTACATATTCTTCTTTGATTTTCCGCAATTCAAGTCCACTTCTGAAATTGAATTGAATAAACACAATCTTAGAAGAAACTCACAATTCATTTATCGTCCTTTCGACGTTTTATCTTTCAAAGTGATATTTCAGGCCTAATTGCACAGGAATACTATTTTTATCATATAAAGAAGAGATATTTTTTAAATCTTTACATCTTTTGCAATATATGCCTTTTTATATTATCAGACTTACTTGTCCTCTTCTCTCAGTTGTGCACGCTCATGAGTTTCTTTCTGTTTTGTTTGATTTGCTGCTGACGCTAATCTGGAACGAAAATGTATTTATCTTACAGCTTTGTTAATCTTAGTACCAACCTTAATAGGGCTACGTTCAACAGCAACTATTTCATATAATTATCAACAACGATGTTGAATATTGCAACTAGAAATCCCTTTTAAAATTATTCGATGACTGTCTTTATGAGCTTGTAGTACTTTTAAAACATGAACGTGTGGTTTGTTTTTTTATCGATCAAGATAAATTTGAAAGAATAAAGTGGCAAGATAACAAACAGTGATCGATCCCATAGCTCCTAAAAAGGAGGCACATAAAAGGTTTGACAAACATAGACCCCTGGACACACCAGAGGTGGAATCGGGTGCCTAAGAGGAGTAAGCATCTCCTGTTGACCGGTCACACCCGCCGTGAGCCTTGTCTTAATCAGGTAAATGGAGTGATCCGTCATCAAAATAAGTGCGTAAAAACGGTCTAACAACCACTATGAACCACTCCAAATCTAATTAAAACGCGATCTTAAATATGTTCCTCTATTGAAAATCTCATGAAATCCTGTTGACAGGGCAAATCCCATGACCCCAAGGTCGCTACCGTAATATGCTACAGCATATGTTTTATAGACCATTCACAGCGCTTTTCATTAAACGTGTTTGGTAAGGAGATGCGTGTACCTGACATCATTCAACAACGCGTTTAATCAGACTGGAAACAAGTAAGACAGCATATAGAAGTCACTTCTATTTACAACGATAAAGACATACTTCACCTGAACGAGAACCAGATATGAATTTGCAACATCAATGTTTTACATTCATTTTTTTGTATTCACTTTGAAAAAAAGGAATGTACAACAAACCTGTTTACTAGTTCTGTATTTGTTTGTTCCAGTTGTTCTTTCTCTTTCGTGTGTTTATCAATGCTGCCAAAAATATATAGTAACATCAAATAGACATAACGATCAATTCTGCTGCGTTTAACAGTAATCACATACCGTTAAGTTGTAATAATGTTTTTAAAAAATCTGAAAGTACGGTATATTGTATAAGGTCATTGAAACACAACTTCAAAAGAAGTTATATTATACAATTTCAACTTAAATGTTTAGCGACTCTGAAATATACTCAAATTTCTTTTAATTTTATGTTTTGCTTTTCACTTTCTTCTAACTTTTTCTTGAAGCTGGAATGAAATACTTCCATTTAACATGTTTTGCTTGTAGCATGACATGAACAAAGCCATGTTGTCTAACGATGGATGTGACCGGTGGAAAAAAGTGACACTCAGAACAAAATTTCCTTTCAATTTTCCTTTACCAGTATGGTTAGTCGTTATCTTTACCACCATTATTTAATGCCGATGTTAATCTAGAGAAATAATGTATTCATCATCTTGCAGGTATGATGTAAGTCAACCTTAGGACAGCTTAACTCAAAAGCAATTAGTTGATATAATTATCTCCTTGACAACTATATAAAATATTACAACTAGTAATCGTATTTAATATTATTTGTTTCCTATCTTAATACTCTTGTTTTCAAGCAAAATTGTAAGACATGAATGTGTTGTTTCTTCGAGTTTTTCAAAACTTTAAGGTAAATTTGAAAGAATGTATTACGCACATGCTGTGTTTATAACGAGATTGATAGATATTTATCCTTGACGAGACCAGATATGAATATTCAACACTAATATATTGCATTTTTGTATTTGCTTTTGTAAAATGACTTGTATAACCAACCTGTTTTCTAGTGCTTGTATCTTTTGTTTCATTTGTTCTTGTATGTGTTTATCATTGCTGCGAAATATACAAAAATATCAAACAGACATATGAAATAATTCAGTTACGTTTAACATCAATCACGGATATTAAAATTGTTATCATATTTTTAAAAACAAATCTAAGAACATATTTAATGCCGTTAAAATCAAAATTTCGAAAGAAGTTTAATTATGTTATTCAACTTATTAGTTTAGAGACTCTGAAATATACTCACAGTTCTTTCATTTTTTCTTTTTCCCTTTCTTCTGATATTTTCTTGATGCTGTAATTAAATGGCTCTTATTTCACGCTTTGCTTGTAGCGCGAAATGACAGGAATCATTTCTTCTAACGACTGATCTGACCGGTCAACAGAGAATTATAGGATCTAACACCATGTTCCGGGAGGGAAAAGAAAGCTCAATCCGAGTGTTAATACCTATAAATATCCATGACGAGCCTTGCCGTGTCATGGATATCAATCAGTATAGACTTGAGAATTGAGATTTATTTGTTTCTCCCGGAATAAGGTGTTCTGATCCTTTTTCTCATATACCCTCCCTAACTGATTAATATTATGAACATAGGCACTGCGTATCGGAGAACACAGCACAAAGCGTGTTTTACTCTCATTAATCATTTAAAAATTCTGCATTCTATGACTTCAGAATTTAGATGTGATGTAAAGTTGAAAATGTAAATGAATTATGTTATGCCTGGCGGATTTTAAGTTGTATCAAATGTATAAAAAGCCAGTGAATAAAAGTAGTCGACAGTTTATAAAAGTTATAATCATAAGTTCGGTAGGCGTGTTGCGTTATCTATCATTTGTTAATGATAATGATAATGATGATGAGATAATGCAGCATGAGAAAAGAAAATCTCCTCCAAGCAAAATTGAGCATTCCCATGTCCTAAATATGAGAGAGCCTAATGTACCATTACATCTCATTTGATCTCTTTTTTTCAGATGTCCATGTATGCCCTGAATATACCGGGTTTTTAATTTGTCTCAAAGATAGCTCAGTATATGCTACAATATTTAGTTATATCGTCGTGCTATTCGGTTGATGCTGGAACTGCATATTTTTCACACTACTGACTTCAAGTAAGAGAGACTATTATTTGTCTAGCCAATATTTGACACAAGGTCTTAATTGTTTATGCTTCGTTAAAAGGCCAGGAAATGCGTCAAAAAATTCTTGGTGTTGCATATCATAATATCGTATCTAAACAAGAGGCCCAATGGGCCTTAACGGGCCCTCTGGTTCCTAAGAAGCTTTAAATGTGAAATCCTATAGTAACCCTACGGGAAATGTTTAACCTGAGTGAGTTAAGGCCAAAAATGAACCCAGGGCCTTCTCTTGAAGAGACTTTGAATTAGCACCTCAAAAGGATGCTACATTCCAGATATAGGTTTATTTGGCCTTGTACTTTCAGAGAAGACGATTTTTTAAAGTTGCAAAATATGAACCTTTTTTGTGCCCTTGAACGGAGCAATTTTTGGACCGAAAGGGATGGTTTGAACAAGCTTGAGTCTGCATCACCCAATGTTCATGCCAGGCAAATTTGGTTGTAAAAACCTTGAGAATCTCAAAATGCCTCAGCCAATCAGAGGCAATGGCAGCCATCTCAGATTTCCCATGGCCCCGAAAAGTAATAACACTTGTGTGGGACCTTGTGTAGATCATATATACAAAGTTTAGGCACAATCCATTCTGTGGTTCTTGAGAAGAAGTGCAAAATGTTTCAGCCAATCAGAGACCATGGCAGCCATCTTGGATTTCGCATGGCCCCGAAAAATTAACACACTTGTGTGGGACCTTGCATAGAACAAAGGGTACCAAGTATGGTCCTGCTCCATTCAATGGTTCTCGAGAAGTTCAACTTTGAAAAGTTAACGGACGATGGACGACGCACGACGACGGACGAAAAGCGCTTGCAATAGGTCACATTAAGCAAAGCTCGGGTGACCTAAAAAGTGATATCCTTTCTGAAGCTGTGCAATTTCCTTTAATGAGTATGGTTAATCGTTATCTTTACCAACAATGTTTTTTGCAAAAAGATATACTCACCCCTCAATGCCTTTCTTCATTTCAGGTGTTTCAGGTCGTGCTTGTTTTCCATTTCCCTTTTTTGAAGGTGGAGTGACACTAAAATGCAAAACAAACCATCATAAATATAAATATTTGCTTTAACAGAGAGGGGAAATATTGCAGTTGCCCCATGATGATATAATGACTTCACAGAACCTCTTTGGCATTACATCTAGATACCGTTTTGTTGATTGTAACGTTTGCCGTTATACCAATGGTAACCCGGTCCCTTATCCAAACATCATCTGGGTTTTACTACCAGATGACAACACACTTACTGCGTTGAAAGAGTGTCAGGTGAAACCGCAAGACTTGTGCATATCTATATTCGCCAATCCGCGCTTGGTTGTCCTTGAATTTCGGATGAGATAGTAAAAAGCGAGGTCCCGTGTCACAATAAGTGTTGGCACGTTAAAAAACCCTCCCTGCTCTAAAGCCACAAGTGCCAAGCATAGGCAAAATGTGAAGCCCTTCACCGGCACACGGTGACGTCTCCATATGAATCAAATACCAAAAGAGCTAAAGAGAATTCCCACTAGCCAAGATAGAATCAAGTGGCTAGGTCTTACAAACATCTGTGACACACACACACACACACACACATACACACCTACACACATACACACACACAAATATAT
>JACSZP010053811.1:0-11602 GCA_016161895.1 Pinna nobilis | reverse complement strand
TTCCAATATGTGGTATGTTGTTTGTTTGTTGTTGTTTAACGTCCCACTCAAGAATATTTCACTCATATGGAGACGTCACCGTGTGCCGGTGAAGGGCGACAAATTTTGCCTGTGCTCGGCACTTATGGCCGTAGAGCAGGGAAGGTTCTTTAACGTGCCGACACCTACTGTGACACGGGACGTCGGTTTTTACTGTCTCATCCGAAAGACAGGGACGGCCAACCGCGGAGTGGCGTCTACGGGAATCGAACCCCTGGCCTCTCGACTGGAAGTCGAACACGCTAACCACTCGGCCACGGAGGACCCATTCTTAACTCAAGGATGATATATGATATTCTTGAGAACAACCATTTGCAGTGACTAGCTTTGCTAGTCGGACCAAGAGCACGTGATGTTTTTATTGATTTTACCAAACTCGTTGGGTATCCTGGGAACAATTGCGATGGGTGTGGCATGCCATCAGGGGACGCTGGGTCCTTCCGGGTACCTGATCTCACCCCGTTAGGGATTTGCATTTGTTTTCCACGTTGAGACCGTTAGTAATCTTAACTTGCCATATCTATCAGGACTGGCATTTTCGAACACCCTTTTTGTACTATTTCAATTGTATTTCACTTTAAAGAGTTGATCATAGAAGATACCAAGGGGGGATCAATAAATCAACAATCCAAATGCAGACGAAATTATGGTCAAACAAAAAAGAGACAACACAAACAGCTATCAACACAACAAGACTCAAAAATAAGTAATACGAACCCCAACCATAAACCAGGGTAGAGTTCAGGTGCTCCGGAAGGGTAAGCAACTCCTGTTCCGCGCGTGACACCCGCCGTGTCAGAAATTTTCGAATACAAGAATGTCACAATCGGTGATGGTCACAGACGAGAAAAGGGGAGGTCGCGATTAGGTATGCGACAAGGGGACATATCTCTCATCTGTTATTTACAGATATACCATATTAATCAACCAGGCCATGATGGCACTTAACTTATTTTCACAAACAAATTGTTGGTAACAAGGTAAAATTCATTCTTTTTTTCACAATATAATCATACTTTTTTGTTTCTTTTTCAGCTATCCTTTTAGCGATGGATCTCCCCGATGCGATATCAGTACTGAAGATAGCAAATTCATGGAATGCATATCACCAGCACGCATTTTTCGTCATATCGAACACTCCATATTTTAATTTAACAGAATTGAACTCAAATCTTAACCCAGTGCAATATGTCAAAGTAGCCAAAACTTTGTTTGTCATATCTCCGACTGTGTCCTCCTCCTCAAGCAATTCGGAACAAGATTCAATGGTCCTAGTGCTCGAGGATGCGTTCATTTGTGTCCTCTATGGACTCTTTATATTACTAAAAATAAACACCACTAATATCACAGTCAATGACATCATCGGTACAGTGGAGACGTCGTCTTTCGAATTGAATAACAAACTTTACACATTCTATGAGGATACAGAGAGATACTTTGATTACGTGTTATATGATTATGAAGAAGCCTCATCGAGCTTCACCATGGCGCGTATTGTCGAGAGAGATGCCTCTGGCGCCTGGCAACAACGAATAATTAGGGACATTGACGCCCCATTGGCACCTGATAGTTGCTTTAAAACTACCAGCTGTACGGATGACTCAGGTAATTGTCTTGTTTTTGTGTTGCAAATATTTTCTCAGTTTTATAAGGATTCAATTATCATCCTTTTTTTGTAATTTGTTTTTCTCTCCATTATGAAATAAAATGCTTCCTACATTTCAAAATCATACCAAAGAAAATTGACAACGTTTTCACGGCCACCAGGTTTGTCCATCGCTGTTACTGAGTCTGTTCACCTTAATTTCCATTCATTCACTTAAATTGTTTAGTATCCAGCGGAATCCATCAACGTTCTTTATTTATTCATATGCACAAGTTTATTTCTTGAATCTGTTTTTCTTTTTCATTTCTACTTTAAATTCCTATGCATTTTAAACATACCTAGGATTTCAAAGAGTCACGCTGTACTTATTTCGTAGTATCTTCGACATATTTTAGATTAAGTAAATGGTCAGTTATTACCTTTCAGAGCCGAATATATCCCTGATAGTGTCTTTGGTCGTCTGCTTGATGATACTGACCGGAGGAGTAGGTTTTGCAGCAATGTTATTTTGGTATAGTATACATATAGGCCTATATCATTACCGTTTAATTGTCTAAAACATATTTCTTTATTCGCTTATCGAAAATGATTCGATTTGTATACTTAAAAATAACTTCTGCCATAAGTTATGCCTTTCACCAATGTAATATCAATCCTATTTTAGAAAAATGTATATTGACGTATGAACAGTTTAGGCATCTTGGAATACTGGTAACGTAGTTGCAATATGCATCAATAGAAATGGCAATGAAATGAAGTCATGTATTTATTTTAATTTCTCTGCAGTATTGACATTTGGCCATAAGATGCAACAGTTAGTATCCTACTGGTTTGTAAAAATAAACTCATATATTACTTCAGAACACAAACATGTCATATACAAGGTCATATGACTTATGTTGGTCTCAGCAGAAATTATACCGACAGAACAAGGACGCGAAATTATCTGTTATATCCACATCGATCATGTTATGTATATATTTACATTGTATAAGCTTGTAATTATAGATGGTGATTGACACCACATAAGCATTAAGACTCTCGCCTTATCACACGATGTAGTATAATGTTTACAGTTCACATTCATATTTGTTTGTTGAGCCTTTTAACCTAATCGTATCGTGTAATAATACATATTGTCGTTTAACATTTCGTCGCATTTCAACAGGAAATAATCTCCTCTATCGTTTTGAGTATTAGTCTTTGCTGTAAAAGATACAATTAAAAAAACATATCGATCAATGTTTAACGATATAATTCGCTATTGAGCTGTTAAACGAGTGAATTAGAAAAAAATACTTTTTCATTTACGATATAATACCAATTTGTTTGCAGAACACACACACACAGAGAGAGAGAGAGAGAGAGAGAGAGAGAGAGAGAGAGAGAGAGAGAGAGACGCATCTTATCATATTGCTCAATTTTTTTTTCAAATGATTTAGTAGCAGAACCTTTTACGATGTCAATGAGCTAAAACTAAGGTAAACGTTTCATTACAGGAAACGGAAAGTCAAATTGAATATGACAAAAGGCCCGAACAAAATATTGCTGGAACAGGAGGACTTGACATTCCTACACAAAAAGGAGATGAAAAGTACAAAGGTGAGTTCTGGATACTCATTCGATCATCCATTAATCCGGATACAATTAATCCAGACTTTTCATTTCCCGAATATATTAAACATATTTTCATTTTGTATTTGCCATTGAAGGTTCGGTTTAGCTACATGCGCGGATGTAGAGGAGGGCCGAAGGGGATTCCGGACCCCCAGGAATTTGCAAAGTATATACCAATATTGGTCAATCATGCACAGATTCTCATTTGAACCAGGTCAAGATTTTCCTTTTAACAATTTGAACCCCCACCCCCGAAAACATCGACCCCACTTGAAAAAAATCCTGGATCCGCACATGAGACAGTAAAAACCGAGGTCCCGTGTCAGAGTAGGTGTTGGCAACTTAAAGAACCCTCCCTGCTCTGCGGCCAGCAGTGCCGAGCATAGGCAAAATATGTAGCCCTTCATCGGCACACGGTGACGTATTCATATGAGTGAAATATTCTTGAGAGGGACGTTAAACAACAATACCATACCCATACAGCTGTGAAAATATTGTCTCATATGGCTCTATGAACCTGTCTGTATTTACAGTACAAGTCCATAGGCTATGTTTCAGACACCAGTCTCACTTTTTCTTTTCAAAGTGAAAATGAACACAAACTTTATTTGTGCCTTGTGCCTTAGACGTAATGTACATCAACATTGCCTTTATGATGAAATATTAAAAAATGATTTGCAATATGCTTCGAATATAGCTACTTTTACAACTTCATTAAACCGTATTCAAAAGTCTTTGCTGGACGAGTGAATTATCACACTTGACATAGGTAAGCTATGTATGTCAGTAAGAAAGTTATAAACTCTCTTATGATTTTTTTTTTATTTTTTAAGATACCGAACGGCAACTTCTTGGATAAACCAGATTTGGTGAAAGCATCGGAAAAGTCCAACAGATCACTTGCAAGTCTACATGAGTTATCCGAATTTTCCGAAATTGCAAGATATAAGGTATATCCATACACGTCTTCTTTACATTTGTAACTATATAGGTACCGTGTATGTTGTTATGACAACTTAGAACTTTAACATAGCCAACAACTGAAAGTCATCATTTATGTCATATTATGTAATTGTCCCCTGTAGGCCGCGTTCTACCGGAATACAAAACTCCAATCAATTCAGAAAATTAAGTCAAGAAATTTAAAGAAATAAAGATACTTCTATTGAGGTTGTGTGAAGGTTTCTGCATTCAAACAGGACGGGCTAACGACTTCCAGACACCTGGTCCCATCATGATGACTTCTCTATGTTAAAACCATTCTTATCCCTAACTTGTCACATTCTCTATCACTTTGAGTTCTATTCATTTTGTGAAACTTTTAAGTATTTACATACGACATCATGTTTTTTCCGGTATATCGAATACAGAAAGACATTAAGTTCGCTGAAATTCTACTGAAATTTCGTTATTTGATTTAATTGCGTAAACGAGTTGAGTATGATTTGTTTTGATCATTGTGACGATTACAAAAATCTGTCTACTTCATTTACACTATATGTATTCGTCACGTCGTTAGACGCAAAAGAAAAACATCTGCGAAATAATCAATAATCTTCCTCACAAAAACGCAATTAATTACAGAAAATATTAAAGACAATGAAAACTACAAGCAATGCTATCGTAAATTATTTCTTCTTCAACTCATCCCATACACAATCATTATATAGCCTTATTTATGACAAAGAGTATGAAAGTTTGCAAATGAGTTTGTTNNGAGCTTTAGACACGCACTGTACCTAGAAACAATTCTTATATAAGGGAAAACGGTAAAGTGTGATTGAACTACAATGTGTTGATTGATCCCATTAAATATCTTGTTACTGTTATTTCTGTATCTTGTTTGTATCACATTCCATTTATGATGTTTCTGTCTTTATTGAGATTAAAAACGTAATATTAACATGAAAACCGATGATACTAAGTTCAATCCCCCTCTCTCTCTCTCTCTCTCTCTCTCTCTCTCTCTCTCTCTCATGCTTGTAGTTCTCGAAAGAGAATATAAAGCCGAGTGCTTTAATTTGCGACCAAGAACAGTCACGTTAAATCCTAAAAACTAAACTTTACCTTTTTTTCAAATTATGACTATGTGAAAAATATCATTTATTTGTTTTTAATCAGTTTCTTTCCTTTTCCAAGTACCTTTTACGTTCTTCATCGTTTTTGTTATTTTCAGGGAGATCTTGTGTATGTAAAAGAAGTAAAATCAAAAGGTTTTGAAATGAAGGGAAAACTATTTGCCTATTTAAGAATGGTAAGTAACGAAGCCGAGAATGGGAGATTGGTCGATATATATTATACAAAAATATGCTTAGGTCATAACATTTTAAAATATTGTTATAACTGGGATATTGTTAAGGTATAATTTAGAATGAGCGATTTGTTGTTGTTGTTGTTTTTAAGGGTTTTTTTTATACCAGAGGCCAAGATTTTTTCTTTTGTAGAGTCAAGTTAAAATGATTTTCTTTTCTTAAATATTTTCATTTGTTTTTTTTAAGACATTGGACAAACAACGTGGTGACAATTCCATTTTTATTACTGCTTTTATAAATTTTACGAATAAATCCGAAAGGAAATTGGTGTTAACTTTGATTGCAAAAGTACATCATCGTCATCGGGAATATTTATATTTTTTACAAAAAAAGAGTAAATTTTACTTTTTGAACTATAAGATTCCCTGAGTATTCATGTGCTCTAACCACCAGAACAATTTTTACCTATTTTCAAACTCGGATGCGGACATTGCCGGATCAGGTATGTGCGAAAATAGATTCAAATGTTCATTACCTTGTTTGGAAGCACTTTTATTCCACGAGCTCAAAAAATATAACGTATATCAATTTCTGTGTCAATTCAATTTCAGATACGTTCTATCTCATGATTATTTTTATAAAATATATCTTAAATCTGGAAATGTCAGCAGATCGACAATCTTAAATGTGACTATATTGTCTACGTAGGCCATGGAGAGATCTGATATTTGCAATATACAATTTTCGCTAAATAGGATAAGCTCACAAAAGTGATGGAGACTTTATGTATTCTCGATTCTTGTGAAATTGACTAGGAGGTAAAATAATAGTTCATGCATAAGATTAATAATGCACTGGATTAACATGATTCACAGTAATACACTCTAAATCTCTTTCTCTTAATATGAGACAAAATATAATTTATAGGAATTACTGTATTCAGGGAAATTTTTGCCCCCGTTTTCTTTTTGCTCCCTTCGCCCTCGTCGTCAGTCGGGGGGATTCAAAACTGGGCAAATTTAATACAACAAATTCACTTGATTTTTTAAAGATGAAAATATAAATATCAATGCAGTTTTAAGAGTACAAAAGTCCATCTTATCATTTTAAGCCAATCCAACTTAGGCACTAAATACCATATATCTCGGTTTTGAGCGAATATTTCTCCTCTATATTTGTTTCATGAAATAGAACACCATGTAAATAAATCTTAAATCAATAAATGAAATGAACTGTCGTCCGACAGTGCCTGTTACAATCATCTGAAGAGGTCGTTTAGCAAGTTAAAACAATTATGTATATTTATGTATTTTACACTGATTGCTCGCATGTCTCCACTTCTGATATTTCAGCCCAGCTTTAAATGAAAATTGAGAGCTTTTCCAAATTATATTAAATTGTTTTTAATTATAAAGCTCGAAAAAAACCAAGGATATTTTTCCATCAGAATATTGGTTTTATACCAATAAAATTTAAGCTCGTCGAGACATGCAAACAGAAAAATTGTTTACAAAGCCATGAAATATAAATATAATATTAAATTTTCCATAAGGAAGTATTATGACACACTAAGTTTGTGTAAACATTTTATTTATCTAGAAAATCGAGTAATGACATAATGAAACAAGCTAAATAGTAATACTGAGAGGTAACGTTGTATTTACAGCTTTATCACTTTGGTATTGTAATTTCAAATGCAGAGAGCTTAGTATAAGTTGCTAACTTGTTGCTTAATCCTTGTTTGAAATATTTTTGATGTATGTATCTAAATAAAATATTGTCACATGTTATCATAAGTGCGGAAAAGAAAGTTTTTTTAAGTCATCTTTATCTATCACGGAAATGTTCCCACATTCAAAAGAACGACAACAAAATTAAGAAATAAAGCCAAGTGTGTGGGAGACATTGCCGACAAAAGCAGAGAAAATGGCCTCTAGAGATCTCTTATTCGTTATAAAAATAAGATTCATAAAACATGCCGCCCCTAAAAAATATTTTTATTTGAAAGACTGTTTAAAATGATGTCGTTTTCTTATAATTGATCCGTAAAAGGGGTTGTCTCTTAAAATAAGAGTCTATCAAGACAGACATTTATGCATAAACAAATGTTTGACAAATGTATTCCAATTATGTTATCATTGGTATTGATCTGGTATCAGGAGTACTCTAAAAACTACGATAATACTCGGGAATTACGTCACATTGATGGACTATCCATTTGTAATATTAGAAATGATAACTCCAAATTACAAGTACTAGTATACAAAATAGCAGACGGCTAATACGGTCAAGGCGAATTTAGAGCTAATATACGTCATATACGGCACATCATACGTCACATGAAACGTCTTTTCTACCAATCCAATGAAATGCCAGTGATTTTGACAACAAATTCTAACGTGAACATTTTCACTTCACATATTACTTAGGCATTCTCTTGCGTATAAAAAAAAGTCATAAAACGCAAATACTTCTCTTTATCAGGGGATGAGAGATGAATGCAAGATATTTTTTACACAAAATGTAAGAAAAAGTATTTTTACTTCCTATGTAAATGTATGGGATCTGATAAAGAAGAGAGAACACATTCTGGAACACATATACATACATACATGTATATGCTTACATAAAAGAAACACTCATTTTTTAGTATCATGATAGATCAGAAATTAATGATAAAACGACTTTTAGTTTGATAATGCCTTGATTCGAACAAGATTTAATTAGATTGAATAAGTTTTTTTATATTAATAAAAAATAATCTGAAATCAATTTTCAGTATTATGTTTTATCCTGTTTATGCTCCAATAAGCTAAGGTATACGCAAAAATTCTGTCATGTTGTGTCCGATAGAAGTTTTATTCCAATTGACATCATCAATGAGTGCGATCCCGCTTTCATTGATGTTTAAATGTATTTTATCTTGTGTAAAAGATATTAAGGATACAAGTGCGAGTGACATATAGAGAAAAGAGAAATAGAGATTACACAGCAAGTTGAGATTTATTATCATGTTTATCCAAGTCGAGTTAGTTAATTTTCAAAGTTTCAAAGTGCGAGCTTTAGCGAGCCGTTTGAGACTTTGAAAATTAATTAACGAGAGAAGGATAAACATGTTAATCAATCCAAATGATTTGTGTAATTTGTTTCTACCATAACACTAGCTTATTTTGGAAATCAGTGTCTTGAAAACGTCAAAAAGATTTTTTCTTCAATTCCAGCCATAATGTAAGTCAACTCAATGTATTATGACTTCAAATATAATGACGTCAATTAATGGTGTCATAATTGAATTTCCTGACGTATCAGCCAATCAAACCGCTCGGAAAACGTCAACCATGTGGGGTTTATCGATATATTTAATCAACTGCAGCCTCGATTATACAACTGTTTTACAATGGTTAAACTTCGCGCGTTATGGAAGAAACTTTTATCAAACATAATGCATTGGAAACTCTGTGCAAAATTCTTAAACCTTATCCTGTCGCCTAATAATAAAAACTTATTAATACATAATGTAACGGAAATAATGCAGTTTTTGAAATGTTTAACGGAGAATTACAGAGGTCGAAAGTCGGGTTTAATACCGTTATTCCAATAAATTTTTCTTTTTTTTTTTATTTGAAAAGAATAATTCTTCGGAGAGATTAGTACTGTTTTATCAAGTTGAATATCCCATGTAAGAAATATCACTTTTGTGAAGATATCGCGGAACGATTCGGTGCATAGAACCGTTGAGTAATAGGGCATACTTAATATGCTTAGGCCAACTTTACGTTGTCTGATCCGGGGGAGAAACAAGTGAGTTTACCGCTTCAGGTGATGTTCGAACTTGCGATCTCCGGACCTAAAGGTGATTACTCTTCTCCCTGATGCCACGACATTGTTTTACGAAAAATTGATTTTTTCTTTTTTTCTGTAAATTATCAGAGCGATGTTTTTTCATGGAAAGAATCTAACATGGCCGATTAGATATTGCGATGAGTATGAAAGACCTCTAAAGACAAGTATTACTACGGTATACACAATATTTATATATAGTCTGACAAGCTAAATACCAATGCGGGGAAGAATAACGTATAAATGGGTAATTGATGCTTTTCTTTCCTGATTTAGATGGCCGCTAAGCGTCACCTCGGGGTTAGATTCCATGTGTAAGATAACGATAACCTTATGTTTGTTAGCAAGCATATAAAAAATTGTAAGTTCGATGACCACATCTTAGTTGTAACATTGTACTTCATTAGCCGTGAGGAGGAGGCCGACATAGGTAACAGAACGCAAGCTTGTCATGTATATCAATTTTTCCTCAATTTTCGCTTAATTTCATCATTACCCAACGCATTATAAAGGGGCAAATGTCTTTAACTTTTCTAAATTAGATTTCCCCTTGTCAAATTCAATCAGAATTTAGCGGAGAACGTAAGAATTGCTAATTCGGTATATTTGACAAATATTCGTCACCGTATCATCGCTAAATAAAACATGACAAACAGAAAGAACCTTTTAGTACAGAACGAAAAAGATGCCTTTTACTTTAACATATGAATATGGGCAAACCGCAACTCCATTATTATAAGCTGTTAATACATTTTTACTGATACCAAGAAAACGTAGACACACTAACCCTGGCTGTAGGAATCAGCGATATTACATTAAAGACATGAAATAAATTCTGAGAGTCATCGTGGCTGTGTGATTTATATGTTCATCTTCCGTGGGTTAGATTCTAGTTCTAGCTTTCCCTCTCCTTTGGATAAGACGCTTCAAACCAGGGTCCATTATCACAGTATAGGTCATATAATCAAAGTAATTATCATCATCATCATCATCATCCCAAAATCTTGTATGCAAGAGAAACTGGGCATAATGCCCTGCTGATACAAGAAAAATACGCATCCCAGTTTTGCTGAGTTTTACCTACATACATTTTTTTAGGTTTAACTAAATCTGATAATACCCAGGTCGAGAGCATAGTTGTGCAAAGAAAGACAGGAGGAGAAGCATTGAAATTCCATTTCTTTTGCTATTCTAGCAACGAATTTCTGCTTCATTTGAAAATAAATTCTTGATTTAAATCCAAGTGACACGTTAAGTAGATCTTTGTCTTCAAATGAAATTTGCATTAAGCTACGTTCAATATCTTAAGAGCAACATCTAATTAGATCCGGCCTTTGAAATGTATCAGTTACGACATCAATTTATGAAGATGCTTGCTGCTCCCTTCTTATAACTTTACACACTTCTTAAGATCCAGGAAATAAAACTATCTCAGCCTGATATCGAGTTATCGCCGAACAATGTGAGATAATGTTTGTTTTCTTTATTACAGCTGAGGGATATACGGCAAGAAAATGTCAATCCACTATATGGATTTCTTATCGATCCTCTGCGCCCTGCACTGGTATCCGAGTTTTGCAGTAGAGGCAGCCTGTTGGTAAGTTTTCTTTGGTGTACCTAAGAGAAACGAGGATCCGAAGCCGAGTGTCTGACTTCAGGCTGCATGGTCGCAGGTTCAAACTTCAGCTCTGACGCCTGGGTTCTCTTGCCCTTAAGTAGGTGTCGGCTGGGTAAAGATTCCTCAATGTACAATGCTCCAAAGTGTTAGATAAAGACCTGAATTTAAGTTCTTTAACTGATTAACATTGTCGTCTCAATATGAGCGGAAGACTCTCGATTTGGTCGTTTAAAGACTAAACAACTAATCAACCTACACGAAACCACTTAAAGCATACGGACCTAGCTTCCTGATTCCGACATCGATCAACGACAGTATGGCATCAAAGGATCAAACACAAAGCAAAACCAATACCTTCTTTCTACTCCTTAACTTCTTCCGGAAGTGAAAATACATAATTCTGATTCATTAACTTTGAATAAAAGTAATCCTGGTAGTACCCTTTTCATTCAGACCCGGAAGCAATCATGTATTGCTAATAAGGATATAGTATGGTGGCTGCGATAATATAGTCTTAAATCGATGTCTGCTTAACATTGATAATTTATATGTGTGTGACAAACCAAAATTCCAACATGGCAACAAATTTATGTGTTTGTGTGTGTGTGTGTGTGTGGGGGGGGGGGGGGG